>ONZH01016176.1:0-22316 GCA_900303285.1 Rhinella marina
ACAGCCTCTCTAAACACAATTTTTAAGAAACAGCAACCAGGAAGGCCTCTCTAAAATCAATTTTTAGCGTTTTATTACGCTGTTTTTTGAGGTTGACGCTTATCAGATGAACAAGGCCTGATTGCCCCTGACTTCGCTACCCACCACAGGAAAGTGGCTGAACACTTTAAGGGTGTAATGGATACACTGTTTCTCATGTAGGCCTCAACCTAACCAGCGGCCCTCAAATGTTTCAAGGGTCTGCTCACCAGCGGCCCATCAATATTAATTTTTCACGGGTGTGTCTGATGCCCCTCCTTTATGTGTAATAAAAGGTGTATCGAAGTGCCTGTTCCTTTTATTTTTGGCAGACTTGTCACTTTATGCATAGGCTTTATGAGTGTATGAGTCCCATGACAAGAACAATTGTTCCACAATGGGAATGAGGCCCTTCTTTATACCCGTTGTATTGGAGTGCCTGTTCCGTGTAATTTTTGGCAGCACTTGCACTATACGTACAAGTCAATATGTTTCCTAACAATATTTCTTCACAGTATGTCAGGAAGGGGTTAAAGGTTTAAAAAAACAATCAGAACACAGGTTTCTGAAGAATTATTTCAGTAATAATAATAATAATAATAATAATAAATGATAACTTACAACTTTGAAATAAAAATAAATACAAAAAATAAAGAAAATAAAAATTACGCCGGCCTTTGGCGTCTTGCGGCCATCATTTGTTCCAGCTCCTGGTGGTCCAGCTGGAGGCTGCGTAGGAAGCGGAAGGCAGCATGGAGTTTTTCTCCAAATCGCCGTACTGCGGCCTCCACCTTAAAGTCTGTGGGTATATCTATAGGGGTGGAAACAGTAATGTAATTAGTAATATCGAGTTAAAGGGATTGTCCCACGAAAAATATTCTAAACTTTCAAAGCAGCACATGGATCTGAATACTTTAGCAGTTGCATGTCATAAAATATTTTGTATATCTACTAGAACTGACTCAGTTATTCAGTGAAATGTATCTTTATTGAGACTTTTTTTTTTTCTTATTTCTTAGACCTGCTCACTGAGAAGGCCACACATGCTCAGTTTAAATCTTCAACTGCCTCCTGTCCTGAGCTGTGATAGGGAGAGATGGACACGAGTCCTGACATGCAGCAGAATAGACACTAGTCATACTACCCTTGAGTAACCAGCTTGATGTAGCAGAGTAATTGGGGCAGATCTCTGGATCCATGTGAGGTGCAGGGCTGTTTCTCGCTTTGTTAAAAAGAGATTGCCAATGTACTATAATATTATGTCATGTATGTCAAATTTTTGTTAAATATTTTTGGGGTAACACAAGTTTCTACTTCTTTCACTACCTTGATTTTTAAATTATTGTGATTTGTCTGCTTCACTAACCACTTGGAGAACATAATGTGTACACAGTCTAGTTATCAATAACATGTTGGGTGGCATGATCCTAGTGCTTGAAAATATTACACTTCTGTGAATTAGGGGTTTGTACTTACCGAACACCCATAATGAGTGGTCTTCCCAAGGTCCTGGGGAAAAACTCCACATCATCTCCCCTGACGGTTGAAGCTACAAAAGATAAAGCATAAATTTAGCTTATATTTTGAAGACAGAAGTTCTACCCATTATACAGTACTTTTGATTTTACCTACCTTCTAGATCTTCAATTTGCCCGGGGGGTGTTGGAGGGGCAGGTGGGGCTCCTCACTGGCTGGGGCATAGGATGGTCAGAGGAGCTCCTCTGTGGTGGGCGCAGCTGTCAAAATCATTAAATAATGGCATTACATTCAACTCAAATGAACAGTTGTAACTTCTGATGTTGATACATTTGAATAGTTTGGGGCTGGATCCCATACCAAACCACCAGTGCTTTTATATCACTGCAGCTGCACTCCCACATAGCCTGGATAAAAATAAATTAAATATGTTTACACTTACTAGAAGGTCCTTCAGGGGCCGTCCGGGCACGACTCTGTCGGCGATGTTCGTGACGTCGTTGCTCTGCAACACAAATCCGTACACAATTGTTATGATGACCATTTAAATACTAACAATGTATACTACTATGAAGATATTATGGGTGAGAGGAGGGCAATATGATGTGGAGTGGGCATTTCATGTGAAGGGAACATAGAATATCTGGAGTGCATATTTGATGGAGGGAGCATTTGTTGGGAGGGGGGGTTGAATGAATGAATGAATGATTGAATAAATAAAAGATGTCTGTGTGTCACATTCTGCAGGTACAAACATAACAAATATAAATGCAGCACATACAATGCACTAGTATACCATAGCTCCAGTCCCAACTGTTCCGGATTCGGCGGGACAGTCAGGATTTTAGCGACTGTGTCCGGGAACGGGTGGCTATGTCCCGTGGTCAGCTGTCTTGGCATCCATAGGAAGCTGAGACAAGTGACAGTAAGCAGGGAGCAGTCCCTTCACCTTCCCCGACGTCCAGTATAATGTCTCCTTGTGGCTGCCCCCATACAGTATAATGTTTTCTCCTTATGGCCCCAAGTGTTTTTTTTCTTCTAAATGGGTATTTATCGCGATAAATTTCTTAATATCGTTATCGTGGGAATATTTTTGATATTGCCCACTCCAAACACATTAGCTGCAGCATGAGCACGTCTTTGAGTCTGTGTGTAGGAGGAGGAAGCGCTAACTATGAAGGGGCATATATCTAAGGGTACTTTCTTTCACACTAGTGCATTTGCCTGATACAAACGGGAGAACGGCCAGCCCCTTTAACAATAACGGAGGACGGTGCTGATCCGGCCACAACACCGGCAAATGGCAGGACAAATACTGCAGAACAGCCTGCCGGATCACCGCCACATATGTGAAAGTAGCCTAAGGCAAATTACTGTGAAGGGGCACGTATCTATGAATACCTTCGCTTGTTTGAGTGGAGTTAGAGGCGTGGCCTAGCATGAAAGAACATTGCTGCAGCGCACCACGCACGCCCACGTTGTCCTTCTATACGGTTTTCATTATTGGCACTGGTACATATACAATACAGTACACTATTTTTTAACATGATTTTACTTTTCAAATATTTTATTACTCACTCGTCCCGGATCCGATTAAGCCGCTTTGGGAACTTTAAATTTAGATCCGACCATTTCCACACGGTGTGGAAACGATGGCGTACGCCTCGGATCACCTGCTGGATTATATCTCTTTTATCCTGATTGGCATGTCGGTGTGTGCCATCGTACTCCAGTCTGTCCATCTTCTGGACCAGATATTTGAGCTCTTCAGAGCTTAAAGCACAGGAACGCCTGCTTGCCATCTTGAGTCTATGCCTCTGAGGACTGTACGCCGCGGCCTAGCGTCGTGCGTGCATTCGCGAGACTTGAATTCGTACGCAACAGCATATAGAGTAAAAGCGTATGGTAGCGTATAGTAGCAATAGCGTACGCTTTGCACTGTCTCTGCCTGCTCCATGCATGCTGCCTCTGGTGTTCCCTATCCATTTCCGTGGTGTTTCAATCACTTTCAGAGGTTTTCAGGTGTTTAGGCAACCCTGCGTGCGAATAACTTTGGTCCACTGCAAAAATGCTCGTATCTCCCATTGACTTCAATAGGATTCGTTATTACATACGAATATACGAATATTTTGAAAAATTTGTACCGAGCACATGAATATTTTAGTATTCGCTCATCTCTACTCCTAATGCTTTTGTCACTCTCCCCACTCTGTGATGGGGCCACTATGTTGACTCTTCTCTCTGTTGCCACCCTCACCACTATGTGACGGGGCCACTAGTGTCTCTGTTTGACCTTATTGTTATCACCGTTTATTTTACTCTTCTTCTGATCTATCGGAAAAATGAAAAACACAAAAGATCCTGTTTTTGGAGCATCTATAAGGCCTCTATCACATCTATCACAAATTTATTCAGATCAAATGAAATTTTTGGGGAAATTTTGGCAAGGCGTCCGAATTGAATTTTTTTTACTACGGACGTACTGGACTTAGTATTAAACAATAGACCTGCCAGAACAACAGATGTGCAGGTTATGGGACCCCATTATATAATAAACTTCCAATTGTCACTCAAAAGAGTGTTTGTTCAGTGAGGCACAAAAATGCTGAACTTCCAAAATACAAAATTTGACCAGTTATGGGTGAGTTCACATCACCGTTTAGCTTTCCTTTCTTCTGATTCGTCAGGAGAAGAGAGAGAGAAAGAAAAACAGGATCCAGTAAAAAAAACGGATCCTGTTGAATCAGTTACGCATAGGATTGCAACAGGATCCATTTTTTTACAGGATCCAGTAAAAAAAAACAGATCCTGTTGCATCATTTGTCATTCATTTGAGCCATTTCCGTCTGAGATCTGTTTTTTACACAGGGAAAAAAAGTCCTGCAGGCAGTACTTTTGTTTCCGTCTAAAAAACAGATATCAGACGGAAATGGATGGCAACTGATGCAAGAGGATGCATTTTTTTTACTGGATTTTTTTTTTCTTCTTTCTCTCTTCTGCTGATGGATCAGAAGAATGGAAAGCTAAACGGTGATGTGACCTCACTGTAAGACTATAAGTTTCACTAACTGGGACAATATCCTCAAAAATACAGATTAAAAAATATAGAAAATGGGATAGCTTTAGACGTATCCTAAACTCTTATTATGAGAGGTACATACCTTTTGAAAATGAAAAGGTCCAAAAACAGGAAAAAAACAATGTGGATAAATAAAAATGTAAAGGGGTTCAATAAATAACAAAAAAGAAAGCAGTTAAATTACTAAAACAAGAAGGTAATGAAGAAGCACTAAAAAACTATAAAGAAATAAAAATAGAATATGTAAAAGACAGATAAAGGCAGCCAAGCTGGAGACAGAGAGGCTTATTGTAAAAGTGTGTAAAAATAACCCTAAAATGTTTTTTCTATTAAATTAATGTAAAAAGTTTGCCTGAAAGTACTGACCCCTTAAAAAGTGATGACAGGGGAATTGTAGAGAGTGATGAGAGGAAAGTGAACGTATAAAATATTTTAGGAACATGAAATGTCAGATGAAATGCTGGGTGTTCAAGTAAACTTCCTGTCTAACCCAGGAAGAAGTGCAGAAAAATTGGCTTCTACCCCATGAGGGGTTTTCCCTTCCTATGGTTCAACTTTGCAGGATAAGAGGCTGAACTGGGTGGACATACAGTATGTCTTTTTTCAGCCTTGAAAACTATTGGGGTCATTTAACAAAGTGGTGTAAAGTAGAACTGGCTTAATTGCCCATAGCAACCAATCAGATCCCACCTTTCATTTTCCAAAGGAGCTGTAAAAAATGAAAGGTGGAATCTGATTGGTTGCTATAGGCAACTAAGCCAGTTCTACTTTACAACACTTTGATAAATGACCCCATATGTTACTATGTTACCATGTATGGGTATCATCAGTATCATCTGTGAAATAGTGGACTGTCAAATCACATTGCTCCTGCTCTATATAATAATTAAAGTGTTTTTTTTTTTTTACCTGATGTTATAATCATGCCGAATATAATGGGCACAGCTTGTTTTCAATCCCAAACCCTCTCATTTGTAGCTCTGGGTATAAATACTAAATGGAATCTAATTGCTGTTATTTTTTTTTTATTACTGCATTTCCTTATTGAACAATTACTTTAAATTTCAACTTCAAAGAAAGTGAAATTAATTTATGTCTCATTGGCATCAAAGTATCAGAAACTGTTTAATTATATTTGCCACTCATCTTGGGCACAGATCTCTGCCCAAGTGGGATTAATCAAAGAGAATGACAAATTGCAATGGCTACAGGTTTGTGCAACCACTCACTAAATCATGAGTGGCTCTAACAGGAAATTGGCTGTGTTAGCTTCATTTCTAGTAAAATATAGAATTTTTGCTGGATGCAGTGTTATTCCTTCCTATATATATTGCTAACAAAGTAGCTGTGAAGATTGAGGTGGGTGGGAAAAATACTCTCAGTACTTGAACACATTTTGAAACCACCTGGAAGTAACAATGTACATTCAACACTTTAGCAAAGGCAGAAAGCTATTTTGTTAGGCAAGGAACTCATGAAGAGAAAGAAGGGAGGGGGCTTTTTCAAATTTGGCTTGATTAGGACAAAATTTTCTTGACATGATTAGCTTGGTTTTCAGAGCAGGAAAAGGGAGATGTAATCAGATACAATCACTGGGAATCATTAAGCCCCCTACTTTATAGGGTTGGCCTACTGAAACTTGTTTAAATGGAAGAAAGGGGAAATTATCTCATTTAGCTGGTAATGGCTGTAGTTGGTAGCACCTCGGGAATAAAATACACAGTAAGCATCAATGGACAGTGGCTAGCTGTTTTCTGTTTTTTTTTTCAGCTAATTTCTCTACTATAACATTTATGTCTGAAGCATATATAATAAAATGAAAAAAATCATAAATGTTGGAATTACATGAAAAGCTGAATGGTTTTACACAACAGATTCTAGTTGGGAAACCTCTCAAGGATTTTTATATTAAAGAAAGTATGTAATCAACAAAGCCAGTTTCATGCTGGGCACAAAACACTGATGCAACACACTACGAAATATTTGTGATGACCTGATGGCATAAAGGTTAGGGGCTGTTCACATGTCATTTTTGCTGTATGTCAGGCAGATACGTTAAGACATACAGTTAACAAAAACATACACAAATATTCTATTTTGTGGTTATATATAAATTTTTTTAATGTATACGTTTTAGGATGTGCATACATTTCCATACATTGTGTCCATTTTGTTTTTTAAAAAAAAAACATACGTACTTGTGAAACCTTTCTTTTTTAAGATTTAAGTAGGGATGAGCAAACTTTTGAAAAGTTTGGTTCGGTTCGATTCGGCGAACTTTCGTGAAGTTCGGATTCGTACGAACCGAACCTAAAACGAACCTTGCTATAACGGCTGAATAATTGCAGCTACAATAGTGGGAGTCTGATAGGGTATAGTTTCGTTTAGTTGCAGTTGCTATTACAATGAAAAAAGTGGAAAAAATCTAAGTGCAAAAATAGTGAAACCTCAGCCAGGTTGACAACATTTGACAGCATTGAAGATGTCCGCTGGAGCAGTCCATGTCATGCCAGAGCACCCAAAACACACGGTAGATCGTGGCACCAGCCCAAGAATAGGCTGCGTTGAAGTCGATGCGGTTGCAGTGACATCACAGGTCAGAAGACAGACAGGCGTACCATTTAATTAGACATTGTGCACCCCAGAACAGGTACACATTAGCCAAGGTGTAAGTGATTACACGAGACATAGGACACAAAGTGCAAGTTGGCAACACCGGCAGCATTGCCTTGGACCCAGTACGGTGGAAAACAGACATTTGACAGTGGAACCAGCAGCAGTAATAGTACTGTATTGGACCCAGTATGGTTGAGAACAGACAATTGACGTAGGAGGAGGAGGCAGCAGCACTTGATTGCACCCAGGCCAGTATGGTTGAGAACAGACAATCGACGGAGGAGGAGGCAGCAGCACTTGATTTTTGATTTCACCCAGGCCAGTATGGTTGAGAACAGACAATTGATGGAGGAGGAGGCAGCACTTGATTGCACCCAGGCCAGTATTGTTGAGAAGAGACAAGTTGAGGAGGCAGCTTCAGCAGCTCTTGATTGCACCCAGTATGTTTCCAAATAGACAATTGACGGTGGGGGCATTAGTAGGAGCAGTATTCTTTTGGACCCAGAAGGGCCTAGTACAGAGAACTGAAGTTGGAAGCTAAGAATATGCACGCTTGTAAAAATCAGTTTTACAAATCAGTTTTACATCGCTTTACAAATTGACGCAACTACTCTGGTGTCAAACCTGTTGAATCTGGACCTATGGCTGTTGGCGAGACATATATATATATATCTTTGTTACACCAGTTTGATGTACTAACCGAGTGCAGCGCCCAACCCAATTGATGTATGCTTTTGTGTTTTTTGAGTAATAATCCCTTGTATCCTGGTCTATTCTGTGAAAAAAGTACAGTTTTGCGTCGCCGTTGTTATTTTAACCAGATTCGTTACAAACTTTCTCGAGGTTTGGTTCGGTGACGAACCGAACTTTTGGCAAAGTTTGTAACAAATCTGGTTTGTTGCGGTTCGGTTCGCTCATCCTTAGATTTAAGGATTTGAAGGCATCTGAAAAAATGGATATGTTTAATGGATGGAAATATATTGTCTTACATTTTTATCTCCCTTTTACTGCGATGTGAGAAAAAGTATAAATTTCTGTACTTTTTTTTGCAGGACAGAAAAGCATCTCTATGTTTTTTTCTGTTTAAAAAAGTATCTGCGTGACGTAAAAATAAAAACAAGATCTGAACAGCCCCTAAGTTGTCCAAAAAACTGTGCATCCGCCAGCCGGCATGGCGCTAACTAGTCTTCAGCAAAAGCTAGAACTAGCAAACTTGCCCTGCAGCAAATGGGGCAATATATACACAGGAATAGCCACCTTAATAAGGGCATTTCTACTGAAAAGCCTAATTGACCCCTTCCCAACCAACGGCTTATTAGTGCGCAGCTGGACAGGTCTTTAAAGATGGTGCCCACTCCATTTCATACAGCAGACACCCGTGGCTAATGTCCGCAACCACCGATAATGCTGGTTGCTGACATTTAACACTTCAGATGCTGTCGTCAAAACTGAGGAGCCGGAGCTTGTATGCAGCAGCCTCTGTTATAGAGAATGACTGGGGGCTGCTGCATAGTGTTTTCAATGGAACCCCTGTCTGCAGCAAAAAGTTTAGAATGTATCCATAGGGAAGTGTAAAAAAAATAAAGAAAATAAAAAATATAAACATTCAAATCACCAAAATAAAAAAATAATAAAAAATACACATTATAGGTATTGCCACGTGTGAAGATGCCCATACTTTAAAGAGGACCTTTCACCGCTCCTGACATGTTTGTTTTAATTGCTTCATGTATTCCCCATGTAATAACGATTCTTGAGCATCTATTCGTATGTCTCTATGTTGTGCCATTCCTCTATTATTTCTACTAGAAGTTATAAATGAATTGCTATTAGCTTTCAGTAAGGGTACAGAGGGGAGGTAACCAGTTGGAGGTGTGTACCTGTACAGACTGAAAATGGTAGCACTGATTGGATAGAGGGAGACTGTGCAGGGACAACCCCCCAACTTGTTACCTCCCCTCTGTTCCCTTACTGAAAGCTAATAGCATTTCATTCATAAATTCTAGTAGAAATAATAAAGGAATGGTACAACATAGAGACATAAGAATTATTACATAGGGAGTGCATGAAGCTACTAAAACAAACATGTCAGGAGTGGTGAAAGGTCCTCTTTAAATATATAAAAATAGTTTCACCGTACAGCAAAAAGCGAAACAGAAAAAAATGTCTAAACGACAGATTCACCATTTTTTGTCTCTTCATTTCTCATAAAAAAATTAAATGAAAAGTGATCAAAAAGTCATACACACCCCAGAATGGTATCAATAAAAAGTACAGGTCGTCCCACAAAAAAATGAACACTCACATAGCTCTGTACACATAACTACAAAAAAGTTATAGGGGTCAGAATATGGGGATGAAAAAATTAAACTTTACTGATTATTTACAAGGTTTTTAATATTTTATCAATTTCAAAATGTAAGAAAAACTATAAATATAAAATCTGTACATATTGCCAGATTTGTATTAACAGGTCAGTTTTATTGCGTATCAAACGTCGTAAATAAAACCATAAAACTGTTGCAGAATTGCTTTTTTTTCTAATTCCACCCCATTTGGAATTTTGTTCCTGTTTCCCACTACATCATATGCAAAATTAAATGGTGGTATTGGAAAATACAACTTGTTCCACAAAAAGCGAGCCCTCATATGGCTATATGAACGGAAAAATAAAAAGTTATGGCTCTGGGAAGGCAGGGAGTGCAAAACAAAAATGCAAAAACAAAAAAACCTCTGGGGTAGAAAGGGTTAGTTAACCCTGCAGGTGGTTTGTAATCCCCATATTGTGATCACCGGTTAGCTGCCAGCAGGTCAAACAGTTATAGTAGCTATATTAGTAATCATTAGTGTTGAGTGAATCGAAGCATCCGAAGCAGATTAGAGCCAAATTTCCTCAGGTTTCTTGGTAATGAATCAGACTTTTTTCTAAAATAGCTGAATAACTCCCTGGATCAACAACCCCTTTCTAGTAGCTATAAACTACTATATTATTACACTCCAGAAATACATCCAGGCCCCTCTTGAACTTTAGGGGGAAAAATTCCTTCCTGACTCCAATCAGGCAATCAGAATAACTCCCTGGATCAACGACCCATCTCTAGACACTATAGCTTGTTATATTGTTACCCTCCAGAAATACATCCAGGCCCTTGTTGAACTCTTTTAGTGAACTTACCATCATCACCTACTCAGGCAGAGAGTTCCATAGTCTCACTGCTCTTACCGTAAAGAATCCTCTTCTATATTTGTGTACAAACCTTCTTTCCTCCAGATGCAAAGGATGTCCCCTCGTCACAGTCCTGGGGATAAATAGATGATGGGAGAGATCTCTGTACTGACCCCTGATATATTTATACATAGTTATTAGATCTCCCCTCAGTCGTCTTTTTTCTGCCTTGTTGACAGGAGCCCAGAACTGTACACAGTACTCCATGTGAGGTCTGACTAGTGATTTGTAAAGTGTCAGGACTATGTTCTCATCATGGGCATCTATGCCTCTTTTGATGCAACCCATTATCTTATTGGCCTTGGCAGCAACTGACTGACACTGGTTTCTACAGCTTAGTTTGCTGTTCACTAAAATTCCTAGGTCCTTTTCCGTGTCAGTGTTACCCAGTGTTTTACCATTTAGTATGTACGGGTGACTTGCATTATTCCTTCCCATATGCTTAACTTCACAGTTGTCAGTGTTAAACCTCATCTGCCACTTCTCTGCCCAAGCCTCCAATCTATCCAGATCCATCTGTAGCAGTGTACTGTCCTCTTTTTAAAAAGCCCAGGAACATAATATGACCCATAATGCCACGCAGCCAGCCAATCTACAGATAGCTCTCTCTTGTGATGTCACAGCCCTATAAAAAGCCCCATCCATCATTTCACAGTGAGCTAAGCTTAGGGAGAGATGTGACAAGTGCTTATGCACTAGGGATAGTATTGTAGAAAGCTTTTAATTGTAGAATATTGGATTGGGAGAGTGCAGGCAATGTAAGGATATCATAGGGAGAGCTTATAGACAATGTAGGGAGAGCATAGGAAGAGCATAGTGAGACTGCAGGGACAGTGCAGGTTAAGTGTAATCACCGTGTACATCTTATTTACCTGCTGCCACAATCCCAGTTAATCTGTTAGTTTATATATAGAATTGCATAACCTCAGTATTAGAGGGTGGTCTAATATATTTGTATCAGCATATTCTTAAACTACTGGCACATGCACAGTTAATCTTTTAGTTTATATATAGAATTACTGTGCCTCAGTATTAAAGGGGGGTTTATGTATTGCCCAGGGCATCTTGTTCAACTGGTGCAACATTCATAGTTAATACGTTACATTACTGGTACAGTTACTGTACTCTATGGCCAGCATGACCAAAAGAAATGAAGAGCTTTTGGTAACATCAGAATTTTTTAAACCAACAACAAAAAACAAGGTGGCCACAAAACTTCAAGAATTCACATTTCTGGAACTGAATGTAAAAAAATTAACAAATTCACAAATGCCAGCCTAGCAAGCAAAATGGAGGTGTTAGAGTCTATTGTACTGGAGTAACACATAGATATCGTTGGTGTGGCTGAGATATGGCTGCACATAAATGGGTTGTTAATCTTCAGGGTTTTACACTCTTTAGGAAACATATTTCAGCTGTATAACAAAACAGAGTGGAATGCAGAGGCAGTTACAGTGGTTATATGAGATTTTAACTTATATTTGCTGGGTTCATAGTTCTGCCTCAACTGCAAAGCGGAAAAAAATCCTCAACTTACCACTCTATGAACCAGCCTGTAGAAGACCTTACTAGGGGCAATGCTCTGTTGGATCTGGAAGTTTCTAACAATGCAGAGTTTGTTAGGAAAGTTACTGTTTGTGAAACACTTGGTGACCACAATATAATTATATTCTCCTTAAACTATGATAAACAAACTTTGGTTGGGAGGGCAAAAACAGTTATGGGTGGGGGTGGGGGGATTTATCAAACTGGTATAAAGTAGAACTGTCTTAGTTGCCCAGAGTAACCAATCAGATTCCATCTTTAACTTTCCAAAGGAGGCGTGCAAAATGAAAGGTGGAATCATGTTAGTTACTATGAGCAACTGAGCCAGTTCTACTTTACACCAGTTTGACAAATCTTTCCTTAATTTTAAAAAGGCTAGGTTGAGAGCAGCATTTCAGGGCATACACTAGGAGTCACATAATAATACACAGGATACATGGGAGCACTTTAAATCTATGTTGGGTAATTATAGTGCAACATTTATTCCTGTAAATAACAATTGCAAATAGCTAAAATTACACCCCACATGGCTCCCAGCTACTATAAATACTATAAAAGAACTACTATAAATGACAAAAAAGGTAGTTTAAAAGCAGAAGTCTGAGGGGTCAGCTGCTGCCATTGAGGTTTACGAAGGACTTAATCAAATCCTTAAATAATAGATAAAATTGGCAAAAAAAAACAAAAATAACAAAATGCATGACAGGTGCCCAAAGAGTGCGAAACAAAACCCCAAAAATGTTTTAAATATATACATGCTAAAAAGCAAGGTCAGAGCCAGTAGGTCCTCTAAATTATGGTAAAGGGGAAATGGACACTGAAGATCAGGAAAGGGCAGAACTACTTTTAGCTCTGTATATAGAAAAGAAGAGAAAGGAGCTGATGTCAGTGGTGCTATGGCTGTTATTACATCCAGTTACATACTCAACTGACTAACTGTATGGTCCAAGCTAAGTTAATAATGTAAATGTGAACAAGGCTCCAGTTCCAGACTGATTATACCCAAGAGTTCTTAAAGAAGTTCAGTTATTGCTATTCCCTGTTTATTATTTTTGAGAGATTCTCTAATTCTCTAGCAACTGGCACAGTGACAAGGGATTGACGCAAGACTAATGTGGTACCCATAATCAAAAAGGGCTCTAGGTCTTCCCCACGTACTGTATTTTTTGGACTGTAAGACTCACCCTACCATAAGATGCCCCACATTTAAATATTTTCTTCTAATTAAAGGTTCTCTGAAGAACTGTCACTAATTCTAATGGTCTATGGTAGAGGGGGGAAGACAAGCAAGATTGAGCATCACACATCTTAGGTATATCAATGAAGTTCTCTTTTTTGCAAAGGCAACAAAGCTGCATTAAGATCACTGTTTATGTTTCCATTCTTCTGATCCATCAGAAGTACATTAACTAAAAAAAAGAAAACAATACTGTATTTTTAGCATCCATAAAGCCTCTTTCAGATGGTCAGTCATTAGTTAGTGTTTTTTAATCAGTATTTGATCAGTATTTGTAAGCCAAAAACAGGAGTGGGTCAAAAACAGAGATAAAATGTAATGGAATTATTTGCATATCTTCTGTGTTTTGGACCCGCTCTTGCTTTTGGCCTACAAATCGTGATCAAATACTGATGCAAAACACTGACCAAACAATGACTAAAAGAATGTATTAGCTACGATGAATTTGGGTCAATTTGGTAGCATGATTTGTGTGGCCCATTCCAATAATCAACGACAGTCCTCCTGTATGGCAATAATCCAGCTGCCAGGTTTGATCCATCCATATAGTGAAAGCAAAATACCATTAAGTTCATATTATGGAGGGATCCTGGACCTTATGGACCACATGGGCTAAAATTTTGTTGCACTGCACAGTGATGTAGAATTTAGTTAAAATTTGTCGTGACTGTCAGAGTGACACCAAATAAAATTTTCCATAACAGAACTTGGTAACTAAGAATGAAGAATTTGGGTCCAGTTGGTGGAGTGATTTGTCTGGTCATATTGTCATAATTCTGACCATAAACAATTGCAAGGGTTAACTGCTAAACAAACGTATTAGCTACAATAAATTTGGGTCGAGTGGGTGGATAAAATTGTGTGGTTCTTTCTGATAACCAGTGGCAAGCCTCTTGTATAGCAATAACTGAGGTACCATGTTTGATCCATCCAGCAAGTTAAGCTCATCTGGTTTTACCCCTATTACAAGAAGTTATTTGACCCAATATGTTCCACATCCAACTTGCTTGAGTGCCAAGTGGCGTTCAGCACTAACTATTCTGTGATGCTCTTGCATATCTGGGGCTGCACACGCGCTGCACTGATTGGATCTCCATGTGTCTACCCTTTGCTGGTTACTCAATCAACATAGTTTGTTATAAGGATCTGGGATTGTAATACTGAAACAGACTAATTTATTTAATAAAATACTAATTTATTCGCTAAAAGACGCATTTTTCTCTACAACACTAATGTTTTTGATAAAAAAATATCTTTTCAGATAAAAGAATAATTTTTCCAACAATCGACTCGTGGGCAATTCTGCTGTGTGAAAAATCGATTTATTTGCACTGCCCACAGGGTGTTAAATAAGCCCGCTCTGTATCATTAAATCATAGTAACTGTTTGGCTGTGTGGACACACCACAAACAGTAGAATGAGATAGGTGTATCACCCCAATTAGTGAATCAGGGCCTAATGGAATTTTGTATCTATTAATTCAATGTATAATCAAGAAAATTGGCAGCACTTTAAAACAACCGTAATAGCTGATAGGGGTGCTCGCCTTTTAGCCAGACAAAGGCAAGTGTACAAAATACAAAAAGATTGGCAGCACACCCAAAATAAAACAAAATAGTCCTTTTATTTACCCATATCGTGGGACAGCAAAGTTTCGGCTCCTATACTAGAGTCTTTCTTATTAATCAATGTAGATACACCAGAAACAATACAGTGAGACAGGTATATCACCCAATTTGTGAATCACGGTCTAATAGATCTGCTTATCTATGAATCAATTTGAACATGCCGCAAACAATACAATGAGATGGGTGGATCACCCCAATTTGAGAATCAAGACATAATAGAATTTTTTATCTATTAAACAAGGTGGAAACCCCATTAACAGTAAAACTAAACAGCTTATTCACTCCAATTTAAAAATCAAAGCCTAACTAAATTGCCTATCTATTAAACAAGGTAGACACCCCAATAACAGGGATTGATGCAAAATGATCTGTCTTCTATGGATCCCTTCAGCTTCAGATTACAGAGCCTGCACTGTCCCTGTACTTTCCCTATGCTCACCCTACAGTGTGTAAAAACTCTCCCTACGATCTCCCTACATTGTCCTTGCAGTCTCCCTATCCAATAGTCCACAATTAAAGGCTTATTGAACACTGTCCCTAGCGTTTGTCACGTCTCTCTCCATGCTCAGCTCAGTTCACAGTGAAATAGTTGACACCACACAGGATGGGGTGCAAATAATGTCTGCACAGCATTATGGGTGATCTTACAACCCGGGCTTCTTACCTTCACGTTGTAACATGTGTAGCCGCCAATTTTAGGGAAAAAACTATTTGGTACCATGAAGCAACAGGAAATTCTGATTAATCACGAATCATATTTTTCCTAAACTTCGGATCAAATTCCACTTCAGATGGTCCGATTCACTCAACACTAATGTCAATGTTTGGAGTGTCTTCTTCACTTAAGAGATCAATACTTTCATGATTACTTGATTTCACTATTTTTTAAGGAAAGAATTGGAAGATCTGTATTGTAAAAGTGCACTACGATCAGCCTACTGTGCTGGGGCAGGGGATAAAGTGGGTCCCTGAAGAGAAGAATCCCCAAAGAGTCAGTTTGTCAAGCTGCACTGCAGTTTTTCAGGGACCGCAGCATTTTGGGGACCTGAAAAGTAGATTCCAATGGGGGTTATCCCTAGCATGTGTTGACAGGAGCATATCAAAATGCCTTCGGTTGAAATCTTAAATCATTTTTCATTCCTAAACTACTTGTTGGGAGTGAGCAAGTTTGCATCATTGCAATTTATAATACTGCCCATAAGGAAGATGGGTGTCAAGATAATGGGGTATTTTGCAGATGGATCCTCATGTGGGTCATGAGCTAGGGGTGCTGCTGCAATTACTTTTTGTTGGGGATGGAACCAGAAAGACAGATTGGTACATGGGCTGTACCAGACATATTGAAAAAAACCTTCACAAATTCTGTCACTTGTAAGTCATTCCAGATTACAACGTTACTCAATTGCAAAACCAATGTATTGGTGTACTTGACCACGTGCATTTGTGTAGGTAAGACCATAAAGGAGTTTAGAAGATACATTAGTGAGCATCTGAATGATGTCTGCAATTAATCAGATACCTCCATAGCATGCCATGTCATTCAGGCTCATGGTGGCAATACTGACGCTAGATAAGAGTCTATTAACCCTTTCAACCCCGGGCCTGTTTTCACCTTCCTGCCCAGGCCATTTTTTGCTAATCTGACATGTGTCACTTTATGTGGTAATAACTTTGGAACACTTTTACTTATCCAGGCCATTCTGAGATTGTTTTCTCGTCACATATTGTGCTTCACGACAGTAGTAAATTCGTGGCAAAATATTTCATTTTTATTTATTAAAAATACCAAATTTACCCAAAATTTTTAAACATTTGCAAATTTCCACATTTCAATTTCTCTACTTTCAAAATACATAGTAATACCTCCAAAAATAGTTATTATTTTACATTCCCCATATGTCTACTTTATGTTGGAATCATTTTATAAATATCATTTTACTTTTTTAGGATGTTAGAAGGCATAGAAGTGTAGAACCAATTTTGCAAATTTAAAAAAAAATTCTAAAACTATTTTTTTAAGCACCAATTCAGATATAAAGTGATTTTGCGGGGCATACGTAATGGAAACCAACCATAAATGACCCCATTTTAGAAACATCACCCCTCAAATTATTTAAAACTGATGTTACTAACTTTGTTAACCCTTTAGCAGGGCTGGAGAAGGTTCAGAGGAGGGCAACTAAAGTAATAACTGGGATGGGTGGACTACAGTACCCAGAAAGATTATCAAAATTAAGGTTATTCACTTTAGAAAAAAGACGACTGAGGGGAGATCTAATAACTATGTATAAATATATCAGGGGTCAGTACAGAGATCTCTCCCATCATCTATTTATCCCCAGGACAGTGACTGTGAGGAGGGGACATCCTCTGCGTCTGGAGGAAAGAAGGTTTGTACATAAACATAGAAGAGGATTCTTTACGGTAAGAGCAGTGAGACTATGGAACTCTCAGCCTGAGGAGGTGGTGATGGTAAGTTCACTAAAAGAGTTCAAGAGGGGCCTGGATGTATTTCTGGAGGGTAATAATATTACAGGTTATAGTTACTAGAGAGGGGTCGTTGATCCAGGGAGTTATTCTGATTGCCTGATTGGAGTCGGGAAGGAATTTTTCCCCCTAAAGTGAGGAAAATTGGCTTCTACCTCACAGGGTTTTTTTTTGCCTTCCTCTGGATCAACTTGTAGGAAAACAGGCTGAACTGGATGGACATATGTCTTTTTTTGGCCTTACAAACTATGTTACTATGTTACTTTAGGTGTTCTACAAGAATTAAAGGAAAATGGATTTCAAAATTTCATTTTTAAGCAGATTTTTCATGTTAATCATTTTTTTGTTGCAACAGCAAGGGTTAACAGCAAACTGTTTTGCTGCAGTTTACAGAAATACCCCATATGTGGTGATAAACTGCTCTATGGGCACGTGGCAGTGGTCAGAAGGAAAGGAGCGCCATACAGATTTTGGAGGCAGATTTTGCTAGAATGGTTTTTAGGTACCATTTTGTAATTGAGAGACCCTGATGTACCCCTAGAGCGGAAACCCTCAAAAAGTGACCCCATTTTGGAAACTACACCCTTTAAAGAATATATTAAGGAGTATACTGACCACTTTGACCCCCTAAGCGTTTTACAAAATTTGGAAACACTTGGCTGTGAAAATAAAAAGTTTCATTTCTTCCAATAAAATGTTGCTTTAGCCCCAAATTTTTCATTTTCACAAGGGGTAACAGGAGAAAAGCACTCCATAATTTGTTCCCCATTTTCTCCTGAATACGGCAACACCCCATATTGGTGGTAAACTGCTGTGGGCAGGGGCGTTGCTAGGCTAAAACATTCGGGGCCTGGGCCCCTGATGTTTTCTCCCAGGCCCCGAATGTCCTGCCTATTAGACAAATACAATTGTATTGCCGTCCTCAGGATGGCAGTACAATTGAATCTAATAGACTGCAAGATATGTAAGACCTGTGATGACATCACAGGTCATGTGATCAGTGCCGTCCAATCCTGCAGTAGTCACATGACTGTGACATCATCGCAGGTCCTTTTCAATTCCTGTCTTCTAAACTGAAGAGGAGAATTGTGGGGTAATGTCTAAATCCCATACCGTAAAGGGACCTCCTGACGTCACACTATCACGTGACCTTACTAGGTCACGTGGATCGGCAGCCGGCGCGCTCTGCTATCAGAGCAGGAAAGTCATGGATGGCTGCTCAGCAGAGTCTGTAGCAGTGAGAGGATCTGTCTGCCTGAGAGGTAGACGTGAATCCTATGGAGGGGCTGACTATGAGGTGGAATTCTGAGTTAGACTGTAAGACTGAGTTAGCCTGCCATGTGATTGTATGGAGGAGGAGGAGGGGGGTGGGGGAGGGGGTGGGCAGCTGTGTGTGACTGAATGGAGGAGAGGGGGGAGCCGCTGTGTGTGATTGTATGGGGGAGGAGAGGGGGGGTGCTGTATGTGATTGTATGGGGGAGGAGAGGGGGGCCGCTGTGTGTGATTGTATGGGGGAGGAGGGGGGGGCGCTGTATGTGATTGTATGGAGGAGGGGGGGCCGCTGTGTGTGATTGTATGGAGGAGAGGGGGGCAGCTGTGTGTGATTGTATGGAGGAGAGGGCGGCTGCTGTGTGAGATTGTATGGAGGAGAAGGGGGGGCCGCTGTGTGTGATTGTATGGAGGGGAGGGGGGGGGCCGCTGTGTAAGATTGTATGGGGGAGAGGGTGGGCCGCTGTGTGTGATTGTTTGGGGGAGAGGGGGGGCCGCTGTGTGATTGTATGGAGGAGAGGGGGGGCGCTGTGTGTCATTGTATGGGGGAGGGGGGGCGCTGTGTGTGATTGTATGGGGGAGAGGGGGGGCCGCTGTGTGATTGTATGGAGGAGAGGGGGGGGGGGCGCTGTGTGTGATTGTATGGGGGAGAGGGTGGGCCGCTGTGTGTGATTGTATAGAGGGGGGGCGCTGTGTGTGATTGTATGGAGGAGAGGGGGGGCGCTGTTGTGTGATTGTATGGAGGAGAGGGGGGGCCACTGTGTGTGATTGTATGAAGGGGGGGGTGCTGTGTGTGATTGTATGGAGGAGAGGGGGGGGCCGCTGTGTGTGATTGTATGGAGGAGAGAGGGGCCACTGTGTGTGATTGTATGGAGGGGGGGCGCTGTGTGTGATTGTATGGAGGAGAGGGGGGGTGCTGTGTGTGATTGTATGGAGGAGAGGGGGGGCCGCTGTGTGATTGTATGGAGGAGAGGGGGGCCGCTGTGTGAGATTGTATGGGGGAGAGGGGGGGCCGCTGTGAGTGATTGTATGGAGGAGAGGGGGGGCCGCTGTGTGTGATGTATGGAGGAGAGGAGGGGCCGCTGTGTGTGATTGTATGGAGGAGAGGGGGGGCGCTGTATGTGATTGTATGGAGGAGAGGGGGGTGGGCCGCTGTGTGTGATTGTATGGGGGAGGAGAGGGGGGGGGGCGTTGTATGTGATTGTATGGGGGAGAGGGTGGGCCGCTGTGTGTGATTGTATAGGGGAGAGGGGGGGCCGCTGTGTGTGATTGTATGGGGGAGAGGGGGGGCCGCTGTGTGTGATTGTATGGGGAGAGGGGGGGGGGGGGGCGCTTTGTGTGATTGTATGGGGGAGAGGGGGGGCCCGCTTTGTGTGATTGTATGGGGGAGAGGGGGGCCGCTGTGTGTGATTGTATGGAGGAGAGGGGGGGGCGCTGTGTGTGATTGTATGGGGGAGAGGGGGGGCCGCTTTGTGTGATTGTATGGGGAGAGGGGGGGGCCGCTTTGTGTGATTGTATGGAGGAGAGGGGGGGGCGCTTTGTGTGATTGTATGGAGGAGAGGGGGGGGTGCTGTGTGTGATTGTATGTGGGAGAGGGGGGCCGCTTTGTGTGATTGTATGGGGGAGAAGGGGGGGCCGCTTTGTGTGATTGTATGGAAGGAGAGGGGGGGCGCTGTGTGTGAATTGTATGGAGGAGGGGGGGGCGCTGTGTGTGATTGTATGGAGGAGAGGGGGGGGCGCTGTGTGTGATTGTATGGAGGAGAGGGGGGTCGCTGTGTGTGATTGTATGGAGGAGAGGGGGGGGGCGCTGTGTGTGATTGTATGGAGGAGAGGGGGGCCGCTGTGTGTGATTGTATGGAGGAGAGGGGGGGGCGTTGTATATGATTGTATGGGGGAGAGGGTGGGCCGCTGTGTGTGATTGTATGGGGGAGAGGGGGGGCCGCTGTGTGTGATTGTATGGGGGAGAGGGGGGGCCGCTGTGTGTGATTGTATGGGGGAGAGGGGGGGCGCTTTGTGTGATTGTATGGGGGAGAGGGGGGGCCACTTTGTGTGATTGTATGGGGGAGGGTGGGGCGCTGTGTGTGATTGTATGGAGGAGAGGGGGGGCCGCTGTGTGTGATTGTATGGAGGAGAGGGGGGGGCACTGTGTGTGATTGTATGGAGGAGAGGGGGGGGGGCGCTGTGTGTTATTGTAAGGGGGAGAGGGGGGGCCGCTTTGTGTGATTGTATGGGGGAGAGGGGGGGCCGCTTTGTGTGATTGTATGGAGGAGAGGGGGGGCGGCTGTGTGTGATTGTATGGGGAGGAGGGGGGGGCCGCTTTTGTGTGATTGTATGGAGGAGGGGGGGGCGCTGTGTGTGATTGTATGGAGGAGAGGGGAGGCGCTTGTATATGATTGTATGGGGGAGAGGGGGGGCCACTTTGTGTGATTGTATGGGGAGAGGGGGGGCGCTTTGAGTGTGATTGTATGGGGGAGAGGGGGGCCGCTGTGTGTGATTGTATGGGGGAGAGGGGGGGGCTTTGTGTGATTGTATGGGGGAGAGGGGGGGCCGCTGTGTGTGATTGTATGGAGGAGGGGGGGGCGCTTGTGTGTGATTGTAAGGGGGAGAGGGGGGGCCGCTTTGTGTGATTGTATGGGGGAGAGGGGGGCCGCTTTGTGTGATTGTATGGAGGAGAGGGGGGTGGCTTGTGTGTGATTGTATGGAGGAGAGGGGGGGGCGCGTGTGTGATTGTATGGGGGAGATGGGGGCCGCTTTGCTGTGATTGTATGGGGGAGAGGGGGGGGCGCGTGTGTGTGATTGTATGGAGGGAGAGGGGGGGGCGCTGTAGTGATTGTATGGAGGAGAGGGGGGGCCGCTGTGTGTGATTGTATGAGGAGGGGGGGTATGATGAGGGCGAAGGGGGCGCTTGTATATGATTGTATGGGGGAGAGGGGGGGCCGCTGTGTGTGATTGTATGGGGAGAGGGGGGGGCGCTGTGATTGTATGGGGGAGAGGGGGGCCACTTTGTGTGATTGTATGGGGGGGGGGGGGGCTGTGGTGTGATTGTATGGAGGAGAGGGGGGGGGCGCTGTGGTGTGATTGTATGGGGAGAGGGGGGGCCGCTTTGTGTGATTGTAATGTGGGGAGAGGGGGGGCCACTTTGTGTGTATGTATGGGGGGGGGTGTGATTGTATGGGGAGAGGGGGGCGCTGTGTGTGATTGTATGGAGGAGGGGGGGCGCTGTGTGTTATTGTATGGGGGGGGGGGGGCGCTTGTGTGATTGTATGGGAGAGGGGGCACTTTGTATTGTGTGATTGTATGGAGGAGGGGGGGCGCTGTGTGTGATTGTATGGAGGAGAGGGGGGGCGCTGTGTGTTATTGTATGGGGGAGAGGGGGGGGGCGCTTTGTGTGTGATTGTATGGGGGAGAGGGGGGCCGCTTTGTGTGATTGTATGGGGGAGGGGGGGGGCTGTGTGTGATTGTATGGGGAGAGGGGGGGCGCGTGTGTGATTGTATGGGGGAGAGGGGGCCGCTTTGTGTGATTGTATGGGGGGAGAGGGGGGCGCGCTTTGTGTGAATTGTATGGAAGAGGGGGGGGGCTTTGTGTGATTTATGCGGGAGAGGGGGGCCGCTTTGTGTGATGTATGGGGGAGAGGGGGGGGGCTTTGTGTGATTGATGGAGGAGGGGGGGGCGCTGTGTGTGATTGTATGAGGAGGGGGGCGCTGTTTGATTGTATGAGGAGAGGGGGGGCGCTG
>ONZH01016177.1:0-23594 GCA_900303285.1 Rhinella marina
TGACCACAGATACGTGGACGAGTACCGGTGGCCAGGGACATTACATCTCCCTCACGGCACATTGGGTCAGTCTGGAGGAGGCTGGGTCAGAGACCGATCGTGGGGCTGCACATGTGCTACCCACACCACGAATTGCGGGATATAGTTCCGTCTGTGTGTCTCCGGCACATTATGCCTCCACCTCCTCCTCCACCTCCTCCTCCTCCAAAGTGGCAGTGATGCCCCAATCGTCAAGTCTCATTTCCTCGATGGCCAGCAGTTTCAGCACTGTGGTAGGGAAGCGGCAGCAGGCAGTCCTGAAACTGCTGAGCCTGGGGGATAAGAGGCACACGGCTGAAGAGCTCTTACAGGGCATCAGGGGGCAGACCAATGTGTGGCTGGTGCCGCTGAACCTTCAGCCAGGAATGGTGGTCTGCGATAATCTGCATCTTGGTGGGCTGACTCACGTGCCATGCATGGCCCACGTGCACAACTTGGTGGTCCAGCGGTTCCTCAAGACCTACCCCAAGTTGAGTTGAGTTGCTCACCAAGGCATATGCGCCCATTTTCGCAAGTCCACCACCGATGCCGCGACCCTCAGGACTGTGCAAGGGCGGCTACAACTCCCTGTTCACCGGCTGCTGTGTGACGTTCCCACGCGTTGGAATTCGACGTTACACATGCTAGCCAGGGTGTACCAACAACGCAGGGCAGTTGTAGACTGCCAGCTGATCCCCCGAGGTGGTAGTCAGGCCAGTCAGCTTCCTCATGTCTATGCTGAGGAGTGGACGTGGATGGCTGGCATCTACCAGGTCTTAGGTCCCTTTGAGGAGGCAACAGAGATGGTCAGTGGTGATGCACACATCATCAGTGTCACCATCCCTCTGTTGTGCCTCATCCAGAACTCCTTGAGGAACCTAAGATCTGAGGATTCAGCAGTGTCACAGGAGGTGGGGGAAGACAGTGACATTGAGAGCACCCTGTTGTCAGTTTCACAGCGCGAAACTGAGGAGGAGGAAGAAACTCTTGGGCACCATGCATCAGGGGGTGATTCCATGCTACCTGTTGAGCGGGTATGGGCTGAGGAGGATGAATTGGGGTCGGAGGAAGGGGGGGAGGAGGAGATGGAGAGTCCGCTAAGTGAGGAGGCTGAAGGCTTGCGTGTTGGCACAGTAGGGCACATGGCAGACTTTATGCTTGGCTGTCTTTGTCGTGATCCCCGGGTCAAGAGGATACTGTCCACCAATGACTATTGGGTGTACACCCTCCTTGACCCACGCTACAAGGACAACTTTGCCCAACTTATACCCGTGGAGGAAAGGAGCACCCGAGTCACTTTCTACCACAAGGCCCTGGTTCAGAAACTGCTACAGGCCTTTCCAGACCAGTCGAGCAACAGGGGCGGACTGCAGTGGCTGAAGTTGGAGAGGGGAGGAGGGGGAAAGTCAGTGTAGGCGGCAGGGGTACACTATTCCATGCTTTTGCCAAGTTTCTTAAACCCCAGCAAGACAGTACAACACAGCCACAGGGCAGGCAGAGCAGGGCGGAACAGTACCGCAAGATGGTGAGGGAGTATGTCGCGGACCAGACCAACGTCCTGACTGATAACTCCACGCCATATAATTACTGGCTGGCCAAGCTGGACAGGTGGCCAGAACTTGCGCAGTACGCTCTTGAGGTGCTTGCCTGCCCTGCTGCAAGTGTACTGTCTGAAAGGGTTTTTAGTGCCGCCGGGGGTATCATTACGGACAAACAGACACGCCTGTCCACCGACAACGCCGACATCCTCACGTTCATCAAGATAAACAGGTCATGGATATCCCCCCAGTTCTCATCCCCACCTCAGGCTACCTCCTAAATTGCTTGCTTTCCTCCTCCTCCTCCTCCTCTTCATCTGAGTAGCATATGCAACAATTTTTCAGGAAAGTCATCCGGCTTCCTACTAACAATTTTTCAGGAAAGTCATCCGTCTTTCTACTAACAATTTTTCAGGAAAGTCATCCGGCTTTCTAAAAACAATTTTTCAGGAGTCATGCGGCTTTGTAACCAAATTTTTTATGAAAGGCCAAGGGGTTCTATACACACAGTGCTGACGGAAGCCCATCAGCCTTTCTAAACACAATGCCCACTGCCTCTCCCAAGCGGTTGTGGTGCTGATGTTGCCTCACACTTAAAATTGATCTGTTCCGCTCTCTTCCTCGGGCTGTCTGCGGAGAAGGCGGATGCTCCCAACCGGTATCATGGCGGCTCTCCTGCCCCTCATTAAGCCCAGGATCGTCAAGAAGCGGACGAAGAAGTTCATCCGCCACCAATCAGACTATTATGTAAAGATTAAGCGTAACTGGTGTAAACCCAGAGGTATTGACAACAGAGCCCGCAGGAGGTTCAAGGGGCAGATCCTGATGCCCAACATTGGGTACGGTAGCAACAAGAAGACCAAACACATGCTGCCCACAGGGTTCCGCAAATTCCTGGTCCACAATGTCAAGGAGCTCGAGGTTCTGTTGATGAGCAACAAGTCCTTCTGTGCAGAAATCACCCACAACGTCTCCTCAAAGAACCGAAAGACCATTGTGGAGAGAGCGGCACAGCTCGCCATCAAAGTGACGAACCCCAACGCCAGACTGCGCAGCGAAGAGAACGAATAAATATCTCTGTGGTTATTTGTGCTAAATAAAAGTTAAATAAACACAAAAAAAAAAAAATGATCTGTTCCTGTGCCTGATCCACCCAAGTTGAATCTGTCCCATCATGAGAAAGTCCCCCCAAGGAGTCCCCACTGTAACTTGCTTCCCATACAACTACCTCACCCCCCGACACCTGTGTCTCGCCATTGTCCACCACCTCCTCAGACAACACTGGTAAATCCCCACTGTCAGCACACTGAGACTGCAAAAGGTCTTGCGAATTGGGGCAGAGAATGTTCTGGGGTAGCACATCAGAGAAGGGGTGACTATGGGGTTCCAGGGAGTACGTGACCACATGCAATCTCCATCCAAAAAGTCATACTGAGGCTCATCACCATGCTTTACACTGCAATCTTATTGAAAGACAGACAATCAGGTGTTCACCGCCAGGTTGTCAGGCAGCATTTTTAAGTGGGTCATTATTACCGTGTCCCTGAAAATTGCCTTGGGGGTCATCGCCAGACTATTTTTATGAAAGGCCATGGGGTTCTATACACACAGTGCTGACGGAAGCCCATCAGCCTTTCTAAACACAATTGAATCTGTCCCATCATGAGAAAGTCCCCCCAAGGAGTCCCCACTGTAACTTGCTTCCCATACAACTACCTCACCCCCCGACACCTGTGTCTCGCCATTGTCCACCACCTCCTCAGACAACACTGGTAAATCCCCACTGTCAGCACACAGAGACTGCAAAAGGTCTTGCGAATTGGGGCAGAGAATGTTCTGGGGTAGCACATCAGAGAAGGGGTGACTATGGGGTTCCAGGGAGTACGTGACCACATGCAATCTCCATCCAAAAAGTCATACTGAGGCTCACCACCATGCTTTACACTGCAATCTTATTGAAAGACAGACAATCAGGGGTTCACCGCCAGGTTGTCAGGCAGCATTTTTAAGTGGGTCACCATTACCGTGTCCCTGAAAATTGCCTTGGGGTCATCACCAGACTATTGGCCAGATTTAGAAAAATGGTGCAATTAGGGAGCCTCAGAGGCATCCCTACATGCTGCCCCTGGTGTTTCCTATGCATTTCCAAGGTGTTTCCATCATTTTCTGAGGTTTTCAGATGTTGGGGCAAACTTGACTGTGCAGAACCTTTGGCCCCTGCAAAAATATTCGGGTCTCCCATAGACTTTAATGGGATTCGTGATTCGGCCCGAACCCACGAATCCCGCGAAAAATTCGGGCCGAATTCCGAATCCCTGAATCTTTTAGGATTCGCTCAACTCTAATTCTAAATAAGATAATATTCTAATTTAAAAATATTGTTTAATTTCTAAATAGCTATTCAAATAGTTTATAAACACATACTGAATATACTTAGGTTTAGGAATGGAGAGAGTACATAAAAATGTTTTAAGTGAACAGCAGAACAAAGCAAGGTCACTGGAAAATCAAAGAGTGCATTATGTGAGAACTTATCTCTCCACGTTCTAGAGATCAGTGGGTGCCCTAGCACTCAATCCCCCACTAATCAAATTTATGATTTTCCTCTATGACCCATCAAAAGGTTGCTGAAAACTCATTGACTAGAGATGAGCGAATCTATTCGCCGCTTCGTAGATTCTATACGAATCTACGCAATTTTCCACTCCGAAGCGAATCCGGATTTTTTCAGATTCGCTCCGTTCGATTAGAAAATGTTCTTAAAGCTTTGTACGCATACGCTATGTACTTGTCCGATGAATTGTACACTAATGCTACGTATAAGTTACTTTATATGCTGATGAGTACGAATTCAGTTAATTAGCAAACTTCTACTGTAAGTTCGTTATTCGTGCAGAAATAGGCGGCAAAAAGCCCGGGAAGAAAGCAGTCACCTGACCTAGTGGGAAGAGCTTGCTCTGACTGGCTCATAGCCTCGGTAAGCCTGTGACATCAGTTGTGCTGCGACTGCTGAGACGAGCAGAAGCACTGTCTGTGAAGTTCTGAGAGACAGAGAACTGTTTTGTTAAAATTGGGGTGTAATTGTTCTGGGAATCCATAATACACATATCAGACATACTGCAGGGCCAGTGTAGGGCCAGTGCAAGTCAAGTGCAGGGCTAGTAAGTAATCAGGCATGGAGAGCGACAGGGAGAGAGACAAAGACCTGCAGGGCCACAGTCAAGTGAAAATGTCTGGCAAGGAAAAGCAAAAGGGTTCCAGCCAGACCTCTAGCTCCTAAAAAGGAGAAGATGGCACAGGGCAGCATTGGCAAAGGACCTGTAGCCGGAGCTTCTACTTGTAGAATTCGTAATAGTTGGCCAATGTTCCACCAGGCTAACCCACCAAGGCGCAAAATTGTAGTGAAGGAGAAAGTGGATGAGGTAGTGAAGTGGATGGCACACTCATCTCAATTACAGCAGGATGATGTGCTTTCTTCTGCTGATACAGTATCCTGTAGCCAGAGGTCAGACTCAGAGCCTTCCTCCTGCTCCACCATTCCGCTCCAGCAAAGCCTAGCGTCGTGCGTGCCTGTGTATTACGCAATCGCTAGACAATAGTACGCTGAGGATTCGTACGCAATTTGTACGCTCATGCGTATGTGTTCACATAAGTAGTGTACCTTTAACAATTGTATGTTCGTTATTACTGCGCGAATGTTCTCAGAACACTACATGATAACGTATGATTTGTACGCAGCTTCGGCCGAATAGATTTGTATGAAGTACGAATCTTTTGAAAAATTCGACAAACATTCGGCAAAGCGAATTTTGGATGATTCGCTCATCTCTATCATTGACCCTTTTAATGGAATATTTCATCAGATTTCTACTGCCCTATCTAAAGGCAGCATAAACTGGTGACACAGCCCTTGACCAAAACACATGATGGGGCAGATTTATCAAAACTAGTGGATAGGAATACTGGGTTAGTCACCCCTAGCAACAGATTCCACCTTTCAGTTTTTAGAGCTCCTTTGGAAAATAAAAAGGTGGAATCTGATTGGTTCCTATGGGCAATTAAAGGGGTTGTCCCACAATAAATATTCTACAGTTTTCAAGCTAGCACCTAGATCTGAATACTTTTGTAATTGCATGTAATTAAATATTTTGTACAGCTCATGAGTTACTCAATAAAATGTATCTGTATAATGCCTACTCATTTTTTATTTTTTATTAATTCTTTGTTTCACTGAGAAGGCCGCACATGCTCAGTTTCATCCTTCAACTGCCTCCTTGAGCTGTCATTTTTATATAAATCTAGCAGAGCAATGAATGGGAAGATCTCTGGATCCATGTGAGGTACAGGGTTGGTTCTAGCTTTGTTAGAAACAGATTTTCAGGTATCATGCTGTCTGATTTTAATTTTTTAAATTAGTTGTGGGATAACACCTTTAAGCCAGTTTTCCTTTACACCAGTTTTGATAAATTAGCCCTAGGGTTTCTTAGTTTTTTGTGCATCAGCTGTGGGGGAGAGTGAAGTTGGGAGCTCATGAATAACAGGAGAACTCATTGGGCAGATTTTAGCACTCAGGATCCACTGAAGCTACTCACCAGTGAATTTATGAAAAGTACTGCACAAAAAAGTATATGACCCTGTATATGAATCAGGGCCTCCATCACCAGATTATGCTGCTCTCAGATAAGGCAGAATAAGCCCAGTCCCAGATTCCTTTTTACATGTCTCATAGATAATGAAAAGAAAACCAAGGGGTTCACAAGTGTATAACAACAAAATAAAGCTGAGTGGGGGAGATTTCTCAAACTGGTGTAAAGTACAACGGGCTTAGCTGCCCATAGCAACCAATCAGATTCCAACTTTCATTTATCACAGCTCCTTTGGACAATGAAACGTGGAATCTGATTGGTTGCTATGGGCAACTAAGCCAGTTCTACTTTACACCAGTTTGAGAAATCTCCCACGGTGTGTCCTCTAGACCTGTTATCGATCACCAGATACTCCAAACTACTGGCACTACTGAGTTGTCTTTAACTGTATCGTCAAATTAACGAATAGAAGTATTAAAACAATGACTTCATTTTGTAGCCACCACCAAATTTAGATTTTGTTAGACACAAATAAAATTGTTAGACTTCTCACTATTAATAGACATCTTTATCTTATTTGTATAGCGCCACCTGCTGTTTGCTCTAATTTCTCTTTCCTGCTCTCTGAGGTGGAAGCATATTCTCAGTTCCATCCTTCAACTTCTACTAGCTGCAGTAGAAAGGGCATATCCTTGAGAAAGGACACACCCCCTAAGCTGGCAGCTTGAAATAAATCTAACAGAATAATTGAGCAATGAATGGGGAGATCTTTGGATCTGTGTGAGGTACAGGGCTTGTTCTAGCTTTCTTGGGAAAATGTTGTCATGTACTAGATTATGTATGGTTTTCATTTTTTTACATTTATGGGATAACCCCTTTTAAGGAAAGGGTTGATAATGTGGGTAAAATATATAACACTCCATTTAGAACAGCTTACTCCATTTTGTACCCTCTACAATGAAGAGTTTCTACACTGGGTCAGTTTTAATAATTCATTGAGAGAAGTCATAACATTTTACACGATTTCTGCTCTTCTGTCTGTTTCTTCTGGTTCTTAAGCTCAATTCAGATGTATGAATTAAAAAAAAAAAAAAAGAATGAATTGGAAAAGATATATTTTATATTTTCATTAGGAAAGATAATTTTTATGTAATCAAAGAATGTACATATATTTTTTTTTACTCATCTCCATGTTATGTAATGCCACTTTAACAGCACACTATCTTGTGATTTGTTCTAGAGATGAGTGAATCATCCCAAATTCGCTACGGCGAATAATCGACGAATTTATGACAAGATTCGTTCTTAATACAAATTTATTTGATCAAATTTGCGTTAAAAAATAATTGTTGTTTTATGAACATTCCTGCACAAATTCCGAACATACAGTCAGTGTTGTTAAAAGTACGCAATACGTAAGCATTAGCGTACAAAGCGCGTATGAATACTTAGCGTACTATTGACTCGCGATTGTGTCATGCGCACGCACGAGGCTAGGCTGCGGCGTACAGTCTTTAGAGGCAGTCCATATGAGCTAGAAAAGTAAGGTGATAGATAGCTATTGGGCTAAGTGCATAATTTACTAAAAAACACAAATAAATGCATAATAGACACAAACAATAAATGCATAAAAACAATAAATGCATAATAGGACACATTGAAGTACCTGAAAAAGAATACACACAATGGGCTAAAGTGCTTGAACGTTGCTGAACCTGTAAAAACATTATTGCTAAAATACAGCAAAGACATAATTATGCAAACATTTTATTGCAATCAATTTCACATTTGCAAGCATAATAGGCTAGATATACGTTTGAGTCACTCCTCGTGGCTGCTTGGCATGATAAAACACTGGAACACAGTCCAAAATTAAATTGTTATCCACATGAGGTAATTTTGTAATGCAAACAGGTAACACGTAATCCACATGGATAATATAAAATAGCAGCAAATAGAGAACCCTCTTTGCAAAGGGGGCTCCCAAATAACCTGAGAAGGGGGGGAAAAGGAAAATAGGCGCGCTTAGGTGCAACTGGGAATTTTCTGCAGAATGGAGGGGAGTCCTGACAAGCCATGTCCATCTGGATGAGAGTCAAACAGGGGGCAATACAAACTAAACATACAAAACAAGTGCCAACTAGCTCTCACCCGTCAGGTACAGTCCATGTTGTGGCTCCCATAGGTCCTCCAGAGGTGTCCTTTAAATCACTCAGCTAGTAGAAGGGTTCCTCAGATGAGGGATCTGAAGTCCTCCTCACTGGAACTGCTGCTGAATGACATCAGTGGACGCCCCTGCCTCCTGTAGGCCAAGCTGGCTGCTGTGGTGGAGCTCCACTGCCCTATTCTGCCAGAAGTTGAACTTGACCATGTCCAGGTGGTGGTCCCATGGTGAGTGCTGAAGCCACTTGCGCCTTGCCTTTACTGAATACTCCTGCCAGGACAGCAGGGGTAAAGACTTCTGGCTGCAGTGGTTCAGGCAAGGTTGCACCCAGGGAAGAACTGCCAGCTCCCCTGGCTGCTGCTGACTTCAATTTCCAGGGTAGTTGGTAATGGTGTATCACCGTGGACTGGAAAGTAAAGATGATGTCGTCAGCTGACCCAGCTGAAAGGACTGTGGTGGTGGTGGCATTCCAGGGATCAGAGGCTGTGGCTTCTCCCTGAAACAGAGGGTGCCATCTGGTGACTCCTGTAGGCGGCGCACGCGTCCTTCGCCTGCTGGTTCCTACGGTCAAACTTCTGGTGGTGGTGTAGGTGCTTAGATAATAACGTTACCCCGGTAGCAAAGGGAACTTTCAGGGATGCCATGGGGGTATATTCCACCTGATCCCCCACGTATAGGCTGTGATGGCTTGGGGCAGGTACTGACGTTTCACTGACCTGTGGCCCACAAAGTACTCCTTGCCATCTTCGTCGTCAGCAAGGAAGCCACAGCCTCGCTCCACTGAAAACCATAGGACGGTTCCCTTACACCGTTCCAGTGTAGGGTCTCCCGGCCTCAGATGGTCCAGTACTTGGATGATCCATTCCTCCACCGCATTCTTGTAGTCTCATAGGGTCTGGGCATGGGCCATCACTGATGCAGGCACAATGGAATTCTGCTGCATGGAGGGAGTGGACGCACCAGCCGGCACGGCGAACATCGAGTCAGGAGTCGGTGGGATTCTCTTTGCCAATTGTGACACTGTGATCTCCTCTGGACTGGCCAGTGGTTCGGGGTCGCTACCACACACCATCTCTCCTCAACTTTGGTCGCAGTTGTTTTGCCATGCTGTGGTACTTGTTCACCACTGGCTTGAACTGGAGAGGAGGGCAGAGTAATGAGGGAGGAGTCTTCACTCCCTATACGTGCAAATAGTTAGTTCTTTGTGGGCCGGGCTGTTTTTTTCCTCTTTCTGAGGGGGTGTATCTTCACTTTCCCGCTCTTGAGGGGGCGTATCGTCATTTTCCCTCTTCGGGGGGCCGGGGGGGCAAAAAAAATGCGTATGTTGTGTACGTAGCGTACGTAGCGTTAGCGTTCAAAATTTTAAGAACAATTACGAATAATATCAAGCGAATCTGAAAAAATCCGGATTTGCTTCGAAGTAGGAAATTTGTAAGATTCGTAACGAATCTACGAAGCGGCGAATAGATTTGCTCATCTCTAATTTGTTCATTCTTTTAAAAAATGATGGTTTGCAACTTTATTTCACAATGTGACTAAGAATTTAGTGGTCTGAAATGTACAAACATACTAAGGTCTTCACTGCTTTTTGCAACATATTTAAAATCGATTGTTGAACAAAGACAAAGGAGGAGATATCTGCCCCGGTCTAGATATCCCCTTTTCTGACAGGGAATGTGCATAATTTATGTTTATATTAATAAACATATTTAATTTCCATACGGGTCAGACTCATCATATAATTTGAAAGCTTATTAACAAATTATACATTCTTGAATAAGATTCATGCTTTGATGAAAAAGGGAATAATATGATTAAACCCTTCAAGTCTGAGATATTTTACATTTTTTTTTTCATTTTTTTATTCCCAGCCTTCTCAAAGCCATAACCTTTTTAGTTTTCCATTCCCATAGCAATATGAGGGCTCATCTTTTGTGGGACAAACTGTAATTTCTAATAGTTCCATTAACTGTTGCATGACATTTAGTGGAGAGCTGGAATGAAATTCAAATGGGGTGGAATGATTAAAAAACACAATTCCACCACAGTTTTATGTTTGTTTGTTTTTTTACAGAGTTATGCAGAAAAATAACCTGTTAACTTCATTCTCCAGGTCTTTATGAGTACAATGATACACATTTATATAATTTTTCTTGTGTTTTAATACTGAAATTTTTTTTGTGGGGAAAAAACATTTTTTTTCTTCACATTGCCATATTAAACGGGGTTTCTGACCCCTAAAATGCCCCCCATATGCCCGGGCCCCTCACACACAATGTACTCACCTCCTTCCCAACATCCGCGTTGGGGGGGGCAGCTAATAACAGTCGGTGAAGAGAGGCTAGACCCTGTCAATGCCTGCTATGTTTTCATCCGCACGATAGGGAGATGCAACAGTGGACCTGTGGGCGTCAGAAGCAACGCAGGTGCCAGGTTAGTACATTGTGTGTGAGGGGCCCGGGCATATGGGGAGGCATTTCAGGGGTCAGATTTAATAGTTCTCCTAGGGAACTTTAACTTGCAGTTATTAGACTGCTTCTTTTTCTTTTCAAATATCTTTTTATTGATTTTTACATGTTAGGGAAAACATTTTACATACAATGAACCAGAGGTGTAGCTAGGCTTTCCTGCACCTGGGGCAAGGATTCAAACTTGCGCCCTCACTCACATTGCACCGCTGGCCGTGCCAGAGGCCCACTCCTGGGCTTTCAGCACTCCTCCCACAGCCAGCAGCGCGATGTGCCGCCTGCAGGGGGAGCGCTGAAGCTTGGAAGAACAGTGAAGCAGGGAGAGGAGAGGCCACCCTGCTTCACTATGTAAAGCACCCCCGCCCCTCACTATGCCCCTGCAATGAACTATAAATGAAGACAAATGTCATATAGCACATCATATAGAGTAGGTAATATGGTATTTCTGCCACTCACCTGAAACAGCTGCTTTTACAAGCTGTATTGGAAGTATGAGTTTTAGGTGAGTGGTCATATTAGGTTACTTTGATGAACTCTTAACAGAAAAGAAGAACTTGCAAGGTAAGAAGATGTGCGGGGGTGGGGGTGGGGGCGGTTGGCTGAGGAGAGGGAGAGGGGAGGATGTAAATGGAAGTACGGGAAGGCACCTTAGTTTTGTTTCTTTTATTGTAAAGTAAATCTCAAATGGAATGGCTGAGCTCCGAAAGACTCTCGATACTCGGGCTAGTCTTTCGTTGGGAAATCCAGCTATCCCACAGCTTCTGAAAACTGTGGTGGGATCTGGTCTCCCATGCTGAGAGTTCCTCCATATGGTAGATATGATCTGCAGTGTTGAGCGAACGTGTTCGGCCGAATACACTATTCGGCTGAACTTGGCGGTGCTCGGGACCACACGGTATTCAGCCGCCATGCTCGAGTCACCTCTCCGCACGCTAATTAGTAGTGTTGAGTAGCTAATTGCTAATTAGTAGTGTTGAGTAGTGTATTCGGCCGAACACCGAGCGGACCCGAGCGTAGGCATGCTCAGCCGAACAGTGAGTTCAGCCGAGCATGCTCGCTCAACACTACTAATTAGCCAATTAGCGTGCGGGAAGGTACTGGCATTCACTGTAATGCCAGTAGCCATGTTAGCTACTGCCATTACACTGATTGGATGGCCAGGAACGCGACATCGGGTTCTATAAAGCACCTGGTGACGTGTGACCGGTGCATACCGAGCCAGGGACAGCTGCTGCAAGCAGGGACAGACAGTGTAGGGAGAGAAGCACACTGGGCAGGGATAGAAATCGCTCAACAAAGACCCAAAAGCCCTTTTAAGTGCTATTATATCTGGCACAAAGCAATATTTTATTATTTTTGGGGTGTTTAAAGGTGGTGAAAATAGCACTAGGTGGCCTGCCATTAATGCCACATGTGCTGCTGCTGCTGTTGGATACTCTCTATATACTATATACCTGACATACTTTGCTATAATTCTGCTGTTAAGCCCGCAGTACTTCTTTTGCGTTTTGCTGTATAACATTTGCGCAAGGATGGACTTGTGTAGGGATAGAATTTCTATAGGCAGGGTTAGTATCATTGTTGACACAAAAGTCCATTGTTAAATCCTTCTGCATTTTTTTTTTTGGCAAAAAAAAACTGTGCCCTGTCAGTAACACTAGGTGCACAGCGTATTAGAACCGTTCAAAAGTCTATATAGCTGACATCCATTCTTACATTTAATACCGTTAATTTAGGCCGCAATTCCTCATTTGCGTCTGCAGTTTAATTTAAGCAAGTAGGAAATTAAACTATAGGGATAGGATTTGGGTAGGTAGAAAGATTGTTTCTGTTCCAAAAAGACCAAAGTCCATTGTGAAATACGTCTGCTTTTTTTTTGGGGGGTGGCAAAAAAAAACCCAAGTGTGCCCTGTCAGTAACGCTAGGTGCACAGCGTATTACAACCGCTCAAAAGTCTATGTAGCTGACATCCGTTGTTACGTTTAATATCGTTAATCTAGGCCGCAGTTCCTCATTTGCGTCTGCAGTTTAATTTGCCCAAGGAGGGAATAAAACTATAGGGTAGGATTTGGGTAGGTAGAAAGATTGTTTCTGTTCCAAAAAGACCAAAGTCCATTGTGAAATACGTCTACTTTTTTTTTTTTTTTGCGGCCAAAAATCCCCCAAGTGTGCCCTGTCAGTAACGCTAGGTGCACAGTGTTTTACAGCCGTTCAAAAGTCTATGTAGCTGACATCCGTTGTTAACCTTTAATACCGTTAATTTAGGCTGCAGTTCCTCATTTGTGGCTGCTCTATAACGTTTGCGCATTCAGAATACTGGACATTCGTTTAAATTTTTCTGATCATACAGTTAATAAAAATCTGCAGTACTGTAGTTGTGACCAAGTTGCATATATACTATATAATATGCGCAAGGCGAGCAGAAAGGGACGGGGAAGTGGGCGTGCTGCTGATGGTGAACGCAGAGGTGATGGCTCTGGGCGTGGTGAAACTGTGCCTGCTGGCAGAGCCCAAGAAACAAAGTCATCCAAAACCCCTAGATTCATGTAACAGTTTGCAGGGCGGTGCAAGACACAACTCTTGTCGCCACACCAGTGCGAGCAGGTAGTCGTTTGGATTTCAGCTGATAATGCTTCCAGTCAGTTAAGCACCACCCCCTCTTCCACAAAGTCCAGTCTCAGTAGCCAAGAGTCTGGGCAACCGCATCCTCACCCTGATCCTCCTTCCTCCCACCATGCAGAGTCTGGGCAAAAACTAATCCCACATTCGGATATTCCGAGGAGCTTTTTTCATCACGGTTCCTTGGTTTGGGCCTCTCGCCAAGGCCGCTTGAAGTGGGACATGAGGAGATATTGTGCACTGATTCCCAACCTATTGAGCAAACACAGTCTGAAGAAGATGACGGTGGGGACCGGCAACTAGCCTCTCACGAGTTGCATGATGATCATGAGACACAGTTGCCAATAAGTCAAGGGCAATTAGTGTCTCAAGAGGTTGTGGATGAGGATGAGACGCAGTTAAGTCAGGTTCTTGTTAGTTCACCATATCAGGAGGAGGACCAGAGTGAGGATGTGGAAGAAGAGGTGGTGGACGATGAAATAGCTGACCCAACCTGGGAAGGTGGCAAGCCGAGCGAGGACAGCAATCTAGAGGGGGATGGATCCACAGCACCGCAACAGCCTGGAAGAGGCAGTGGGGTGGCAAAAGGGAGAAGGCAGGCCACGCCAAACAGGCCCGAAACTGTTCCCCGGAGCAGCTCCTTGCGGCAAACTCCCTTGCCGAGGTTTAGGTGTTCCGCAGTCTGGCGTTTTTTGAGGAAAGTGCTGACGATAAACGTATTGTAATTTGTAACCTGTGCCGTACCAAGATAAGCAGGGGCGTAAACACCAGCAACCTGACCACCACCAGCATGATCCGCCACATGTCAGCAATGCACCCTAAAAGGTGGGCCGAACGCCTGGGTCCAAGATCTGTGTCTGCAGGTCACACCACTGCCTCTGTTACCTGCTGTCCAAGACGCAGGCCCAGATGCCTCCCGCCCTGCACCTGGACCTTCGGAGGAACCATCAGCCAGCACGTCCACTTCAATGTCCCAGCGCAGCGTTCAAATGTTCTTACCCCAGGCATTTGAATGCAAACGCAAATACCCTGCCACCCACCCACAGGCCATAGCTCTTTCCAAGTTGCTGGCCCTGGAAATGTTGCCGTTTAGGCTTGTGGACACCGAGGCCCTTTGCAGCCTGATGGCGGTGGCTGTCCCTCATTACGCAGTCCCCAGCCGTCACTATTTTTCCTGGTGTGCCGTCCCTGCCTTACACGAGCATGTGTCCAGAAACATAACCCGGGCCCTGACCAACGCAGTTACTGGCAAGGTCCACTTAACAACTGACACATGGACAAGCGCTTGTGGCCAGGGACACTACATTTCCCTGACGGCACACTGGGTGAACGTTGTGTAGGCTGGGAGCGAGTCGTACCCTGGGATGGCACAGGTGCTACCCCCGCCGAGGATGCGGGCCCTACTTCCATCCGGATTTCCGCTGCCATGTACAGTAGCGGCTGCAACCCTTCCTTCTCTTCCTCCACCTCCTGCTCCACTTCTTCCCATGCAGAACTGCCATCTTTCAGCACCACTCAGACTTGTCAGTAGCTGGAAGCAGTGTAGCACAGCAGTCGGTAAGCGGCAACTGGCTGTGCTGAAGCTTACTTGCCTGGGTGAAAAACAGCACACCGCCGCAGAGCTGTGGCATGGCATAAGGGAACAGGCTGAGCTGTGGCTCTCGCCAGTCAACCTACAGCCAGGCATGGTTGTATCCGAAAATGGCCACAACTTGGTAGCGGCTTTGGAGCTGGCCAACCTCCCACACATACCATGCCTGGCCCATTTATTCAACTTAGTGGTTCAGCGGTTTCTGAAAACCTACCCCAATTTTCCTCAGCTACTGGTGAAGGTGCATCGCCGGTGTGCCCATTTCCGCAAGTCACCAACAGCTTCAGCCTGCCTGGCAACGCTGCAGCAGCGCTTGCGGTTGCCGGCTCACTGACTGCTGTGCGACCTGAGCACGCGATGCAATTCCACCTTCCACATGTTGAGCAGGCTTTGTGAGCAGCAGAGAGCAGTAGTAGAATACCAGCTGCAAGACGGTCGGCGCCTTTGTAGTCAGCTTCCGCTCTTCACAAGCGACTAGTGGGCATTGATGTCTGACCTCTGTGAGGTGTTATGCAACTCTGATGAATCTATACAGATCTATACAGATGGTGAACGGCGATAATGCAATTATCAGCGTAACCATCCCACTTCTGTGTCTACTAAAAAGCTCGCTGCTCACAATAAAGGCCGATGCTCTGCGTGTGGAAGAGGTGGAAATGGGGGAAGACCCTACACAGGGTGATAGCCAGATCACCCTCGATTTGTTTTCTTAGCGCCAATTGTAGGAGGAGGAGCAGGAGATGGTTGCCACCGCTACACAGGGTAGCCATACCACGTTTACACCATCTCTTCGACGTGGATGGGCTGAAGAGGACGAAGATGACGAGGAGGATATTGACAGTCATGCTCCTAGGGGGGAGAGCGAAGCCTTGTCTGTTGGGACTCTGGTACACACGGCTGACTTCATGCTATGCTGCCTTTCCCGTAACCCTTGCGTTATACGCATATTAGGCAACATTGATTAGTGGTTGTTAACCCTTCTCGACCTCCGCTACAAATAGAACTTTTCATTTCTCATTCCTGTGGTGGAGAGGACAAGTAAAATGTTGCAATACCAGAAGGCCCTTGTCGAAAAATTGCTCCACAAATTTCCATCTGACAATGCTGGCGGCAGAGTACGTACTTCCTTGGCCACCCGAGGAGGGGAGACGAGGGGAACACACAGCAGGGCGACACTCTCCAAGGCCTGGGACAGTTTTATGACACCCCGCCAGCACCCTCACCCTGATGAGCGGCCTAGAGTGACAAGGAGGGAAAAGTTTTGGAAGATGGCAAAGGAGTACATAACTGACCGTGTCAACGTCCTCAGCGATCTATGCCATATAATTATTGGGTGTCTAAGCTGGACACGTGGCATGAACTGGTGCTCTACACCTTGAAAGTGCTGGCCTGCCCTGCCGCCAGCATTTTGTCTGAGCGGGTATTTAGTGCCACTGGGGGCATAATTACTGATAAGCGCATCCGCCTGTCAACTGACAATGCTGACAGGTTGACGCTTATCAAAATGAACAAGGGCTGGATTGCCCCTGACTTCTCTACTCCACCAGAGGAAAGCGGCTTAACATGAAGGAAATCTGGCTTTTAGGGTGTATTGAATACACATTATTATTATGTACCCCTTCCTCTTCTCGTCCTCTTCCTCCTCTTCCTCCATCATATGGAACTGCTTTTTAGGCTGCTCTCGAAGTCCACCAGCTGGGCCTGCACCCTAATTTTTTAGCCGGTCAGCTCACCAGCTGGGCCTGCACCATATTTTTTTAGCCGGTCAGTTCACCAGCTGGGCCTGCACCATAATTTTTTTGCCTGTCAGCTCACCAGCAGGCCCTCAACCATAATGTTTTACATGCTCAGCTCTGCTACATGTCACACATAATGTTTCAGACGTTCATCTAAGCGGCATGTAAAAAATAATTTTTAACACGCTCAGCTCTGCTACATGTCACTTCTAATGTTTCACTCCCAAACAGCCCAGCACTTCCTCCTTCCAATGTTTTGCGGGGAAAAAGCAACGATAGTATAAAGAGAATCCAGCAACACTTTCGATTTTCCAATGCTTCTTTATTCCATCAATATCCACATCAGGAGATGGACATGTTTCGGCTACTACAAGCCTTTATCAACATATGATGAACCACAATATATCATTAGTTATATATGGTAAGCTACCAATTAAACCCCACCCCAATACCACATTGCTTGGGCTACATCTAAGAAAAGGACTGGACTAGGCTTCCAGATTCCCCAGGTTGAGATTCATGTGTGTCACTATGTCATCGCTGCCTAAAAACAAATAATAATAAAAAAAAACATAATAAAAAAATCAATTAATATACAGAGAGAAGGACTTATATATATGATCCTATTTACACACTGAGATTGCCAATTTCATAGTCTTTATTCAGGCCGCGTGGGTGTAGCATATCCAACATATGAATCCAAAATGCCTCTTTCTTCAGAAACAAGGTTTTTATATCACACCCCCTCCTCGGAGGTTTTATCTGCTCAATAATTTGATACCTGAGTTGAGAGATTCAATGTTTGTACTTATGAAAATGATATGGAATAGGTAATAACTAGAGATGAGCGAGTACTAAAATGCTCGGGTGATCGTTATTCGAGTCGAACTTTTCCCGATGCTCGGGTGCTCGTTTCGAATAACGAACCCCATTGAAGTCAATGGGAGACTCGAGCATTTTTTGCAGGGGACCAAGGCTCTGCCTAGGGAAGGCTGGGTGAAAACCTGGAAACCTCAGAAAATGATGGAAACACCACAGAAATGGACAGGAAACAGCAGGGGCAGCATGCATGGATGCCTCTGAGACTGCCTAATCCCACCATTACCCCAAATTCTCCTAGTGGGGCATGTGTGGTATCGATTATTCTCAGTTTAAAATCGTATACGTCACCTATCTTGGGACCATATATTTCATGGATTTTTTGAACACAGAAAAGGAAAAAGAGCTTGCTCTGGCCAGGGGAGTGTCTTTCCTACTGCAGCTAAGGGGACGTGTCCATGCTCTGCCTATCACAGGTCAGGAGCCAATTAAAAGAGGAACAAACAAAAATCAGTATAATATCTAATACGTCCCCTATCCGGGTAAATTGTTTGGAGAAAGGGCCTGTAGGTGGGGGGCAGGCTGGGGGGAAGGAGGTTGAGCTGGAAGAGCCAGAGGAGTGCCCCCTGGGCTAGCGTGAGTGGTGGTGACAACAGCCAGATGGAGTTTGAATGACGACGCAGGACCCCAACTTAAAAATTTAGCATCAACCGGTACAGTTGTAAATTATGAGCTCGATCAAGTGTGGCATGTGTTCTATGTATACTACTCAGTTTAATACCGTATATGGCAGCTATCCGGAAAAATAGTTTGGAGAGAGAGAAAGATAGGAAAAAGACGTAAATTGTTTGGAGAGAGGGCCTGTAGGTGGGGGGGGGGCAGGCTGGGGGGAAGGAGGTTGAGCTGGAAGAGCCAGAGGAGTGCCCCCTGGGCTAGCGTGTGTGGTGGTGACAACAGCCGGATGGAGTTAGAATGACAACGCAGGACCCCAACTTACAAATTTAGCATCAACCGGTACAATTGTCAATTATGAGCTCGATCAAGTGTGGCATGACTTTTTAGATGGAGATTGCATGTGGTCACGTACTCCCTGGAACCCCATAGTCACCCCTTCTCTGATGTGCTACCCCAGAACATTCTCTGCCCCAATTCGCAAGACATTTTGCAGTCTCAGTGTGCTGACAGTGGGGATTTACCAGTGTTGTCTGAGGAGGTGGTGCACAATGGCGAGACACAGGTGTCGGGGGTTGAGGTAGTTGAAAGTGAGGCAAGTTACATTGTGGACTCCTTGGGGGGACTTTCTCATGATGGGACAGATTCAATTGTGTTTAGAAAGGCTGATGGGCTTCCGTCAGCACTGTGTGTATAGAACCCCATGGCCTTTCATAAAAATAGTCTGGCGATGACCCCAAGGCAATTTTCAGGCACACGGTAATGGTGACCCACTTAAAAATGCTGCCTGACAACCTAGCGGTTAACCCCTGATTGTCTGTCTTTCAATAAGATTGCAGTGTAAAGCATGGTGGTGAGCCTCAGTAATAGGATTGCAGTGTAAAGCATGGTGGTGAGCCTCAGTATGACTTTTTGGATGGAGATTGCATGTGGTCACGTACTCCCTGGAACCCCATAGTCACCCCTTCTCTGATGTGCTACCCCAGAACATTCTCTGCCCCAATTCGCAAGACCTTTTGCAGTCTCAGTGTGCTGACAGTGGGGATTTACCAGTGTTGTCTGAGGAGGTGGTGGACAATGGCGAGACACAGGTGTCGGGGGGTGAGGTAGTTGTATGGGAAGCAAGTTACAGTGGGGACTCCTTGGGGGGACTTTCTCATGATGGGACAGATTCAACTTGGGTGGATCAGGCACAGGAACAGATCAATTTTTTTTTTGTGTTTATTTAACTTTTATTTAGCACAAATAACCACAGAGATATTTATTCGTTATCTTCGCTGCGCAGTCTGGCGTTGGGGTTCGTCACTTTGATGGCGAGCTGTGCCGCTCTCTCCACAATGGTCTTTAGGTTCGTAGCTAGAGACGTTGTGGGCGATTTCTTTACAGAAGGACTTGTTGCTCATCAACAGAACCTCGAGCTCCTTGACATTGTGGACCAGGAATTTGCGGATCCCAGTGGGAAGCATGTGTTTGTTCTTCTTGTTGCTACCGTTCCCAATGTTGGGCAATAAAGATACGCAGGTAATATTATTTTTCACACCTATCCCAAAAAAAAATTTACGCAGTTTGCGCAAATAAAACTGGAAACTGGAACTGGAGAGAGGGCCTGTAGGTGGACCTCCGGGAAAATTGTTTGGAGAGAGGGCCTGTAGGTGGACCTCCGGAAAAATTGTTTGGAGAGAGGGCCTGTAGGTGGACCTCCGGAAAAATTGTTTGGAGAGAGGGCCTGTAGGTGGACCTCCGGAAAAATTGTTTGGAGAGGGGGCCTGTAGGAGGACCTCCGGAAAAATTGTTTGGACAGAGGGCCTGTAGGTGGACCTCCGGAAAAATTGTTTGAATAGAAGGCCTGTAGGTGGACCTCCGGAAAAATTGTTTGAAGAGAGGGCCTGTAAGGGGCCCTTCTGAAAAATTGTGGTAAAAGAGTGCCAGTTGGACCTCTAAAAAATGGCGTTTTTTAGTCAGCGTTAGGCAAAGACGACATGGAGGAGGAGGAGGAGGAGGAGGAGGAGTAGAGAAGAGGAATCGGATACATAAGTAATGTTAATCTTTAGCTGCTTTCCCCCGGAGGAGATTTGAATTCCAGTGAAATCCAGGCTTTGTTCATTTTAATAAGCGTCAGCCTGTCAGCGCTGTCAGTTGACAGGCGTGTACGCTTATCGGTGATGACGCCACCAGCTGCACTGAATACCCGCTCTGACAGCACGCTAGCGGCAGGGCAGGCCAGCACCTCCAAGGCCTACAGCGCCAGTTCAGGCCACGTGTCCAGCTTTGAAACCCAGTAGTTGTATGGAGCAGAGTGATTGCTACGGACGTTGGTATGGTCAGCTAGGTACTCCCTCACCATCTTTCTGTACAGCTCCCCCCTACTCTGCCTAGACTGGGGACAGGTGACAGTGTCTTGCTGGGGTGACATAAAACTGGCAAAGGCCTTGGAGAGCGTTCCCCTGCCAGTGCTGGACAAGCTGCCTGCTCGGCTCCTCTCCCCCGCTAATTGGCCCACAGAACCATGCCTTCTGCTGCTAGCGGCGTCAGATGGGAAGAATTGTTTCAGCTTGTGAACCAGGGCCTGTTGATATCTATTCACTCTCATACTCCTTTCCTCTGCAGGGATGAGAGTGGAAAGGTTCTGCTTGTACCGTGGGTCCAGGAGAGTGAACACCCAGTAATCAGTGTTTGAAAAAATTCTTCTAACGCGAGGGTCACGGGATAGGTAGCCTAACATGAAGTCTGCCATGTGCACCAGAGTCCCAACACGCAAGAATTCCCTCTCCTCACTGGCCTGACTCTCCATTTCCTCCTCCTCCAAGTCCTCCTCTTCAGCCCATACACGCTCAAGAGTTAAGGACTGAGCACTGGTACCCTCTACTGTCTCGCCGACATTCTCCTCCTCTTCTTCCTCATCCTCATCCTCATCCCCCTCCTCCGATGTGCGCTGAGAAACAGACCGGAGGGTGCTCTTGCTATCAAGCGACGTATCTTCCTCCACCGTCTCTTGTGACAAGCGCAAAGCATCCGACTTAATGCTGAGCAGTGAGTTTTTCAACAGGCAAAGCAGCGGGATGGTGAGGCTGATAATGGCAGCATCGCCGCTGACCATCTGTGTTGACTCCTCAAAGTTGCTCAACACCTGGCAGATATCAGACATCCACGTCCACTCCTCATTGTAGAATTGAGGAATCTGACTGACCTGACTACCCGTTCTGATGGAAGTTGACATCTGGCAGTCTACAATCGCTCTGCGCTGCTGGTAAACTCTGGATAACATGTTTACTGTCGAATTCCATCTCGTGGGCACGTAGCACAACAGTCGGTGAGTGGGCAGTTGTAGGCAGCCCTGCGCTGCCCTGAGAGTGGCAGCATCTGTGGTCGACTTGCGGAAATGCGCACAGATGCGGCGCACTTTGGTGAGCAAATCAGACAGATTGGGGTATGTCTTGAGGAACCGCTGAACTGTTAGATTGAACACGTGGGCCAGGCATGGCACATGTGTCAGTCTGCCGAGTTGCAGAGCCGCCACCAGGTTACGCCCGTTGTCACACACAACCATGCCTGGCTTGAGGTTCAGCAGTGCCAGCCACACATAGGTCTGCGCTGTGATGCCCTGTAACAGCTCTTGGGCGGTGTGCCTTTTGTCACCTCAGCTCAGAAGTTTGAGCACCGCCTGCTGGCGCTTACCCATGGCACTGCTGCTGTGCCTAGAGCTACCGACTGAAGGTGCCGTACCCACGGATGGTAATTCGGTGGAGGAGGAGGAGGGGTCGGAGGAGGAGGAGGCATAGTACGTCTGAGAGACCATGACCGACGTAGGCCCCGCAATCCTCGGTGTGGGCAGTACATGAGCGGCCCCAGGGTCATTCTCGGTCCCAGCCTCCACTAAGTTAACCCAATGTGCCGTCAGTGAGATATAGTGTCCCTGCCCGGCAGCACTTGTCCACATGTCCGTGGTTAGGTGGACCTTCTCAGAAACAGTGTTGGTCAGGGCACAGATGATGTTCTGTGACACGTGCTGGTGTAGGGCTGGGACGGCACATCGGGAAAAATAGTGGCGGCTGGGGACCGAATACCGAGGGGCAGCCACCGCCATGAGATTGCGAAAGGCCTCGGTCTCTACCAGCCTATAGGGCAGCATCTCCAGGCGAAGCAATTTGGAGATGTGGACGTTGAGGGCTTGGGCATGTGGGTGGGTGGAACTGTATTTCCTCTTGCGCTCCAGCGTCTGCTGTAAAGACAGCTGAACGCTGCGCTGGGACACATTGGTGGACACTGTGGAGGATCGTGGAGGCGAAGGTGTGGTTTTCCGGCGGGAGGCACTCATGCCGGGGTCCTGGGCAGGGGGTTGACTAGCAGAGGCAGCGAGTGACACAGGGGAAGGAGCAGTGGTGTGACCCGCAGGAGGTGGTGAACGGCCTTGGTTCCATTGAGTGGGGTGTTTAGCACTCATATGCCTGCGCATGCTGGTGGTGGTTAGGCTAGTAGTGGTGGCACCCCTGCTGATCCTGGTGTGGCACAGGTTGCACACCACAGTCCGTCGGTCATCCTCACTTTCTTTAAAGAACCTCCAGACTTGCGAACATCTAGGCCTCGCCACGGGAGCTTCACTACGTGAAACAGTTGCTGCTGATGCACCAGCTCTGGCCCTGCTTCTCCCTCTGGCCACACCACTGCCTCTTCCAACCAGTTCTGGTGCAGCACTCGCCTCCGCCTCAGAAGCACTGTCTTCACTCGGCTTATCAACCCAGCTTGGGTCAGTCACCTCGTCATCCTCTAATTCCTCAGTCTGCTCCCCCCTCGGACTTCCTGCCCTGACAACAACTTCACCACTGTCTGACAACCATGTCTCCTCATCGTCCGACACCTCTTTACAAACTTCTTCCACTAACTCAACATTGTCATCATCATCACCCACAGACTGCGACAGTTGGAAAACTTGGGCATCGGGAACAAGGTCAGCAGCAACCTGAGAAGTGGTTTGTGACTCTGGGAAGGGTCCAGAAAACAGTTCCTGAGAATATGCCGGATCGCATTCCAAATTTTCCTGGGAGGGGGCAGACTGGGGGATAGGAGGCTGAGGTGGAGGAGCCAGAGGAGTGCTCCCTTGGGTAACGTGGGTGGACTGCGTGGAAGACTGACTGGTGGACAAATTACTTGAAGCATTGTCAGCAATCCACGAGATCAGCTGTTCGCACTGTTGTGGTTTCAACAGTCCTCTACCACGTGTCCCTGTAAGTTGAGACATGAAGCTAGGGAGTGTAGCTCTGCGGCGTTCCACAGCTCCCTCATCAGCAGGTACTGTCTCACCCTGCCCAGGACCAGAAAAATAAAAATAAAAAGGCCTGGTGTACTGAAACCCACAAACTTGTTCAGTCTGGTTTAATTAAGTGAC
>ONZH01016178.1:0-86289 GCA_900303285.1 Rhinella marina
CCCATCTGACACTACACTCTCCTCACTGTCAGAACATAACAGAGAAAATGCCTCCTCTGCTGTGTATAGCTGACATGCCATTGTTATATTGTAACTCTTTTATACAGCGATCCGTACAGAAGTAGATATAGTATAATGTGACTGATAAATGAACGGCTGAATGGATTGCTAAATGAATGGATCAATTAACTGCTGAATGAATTGCTGATTGAACGGATCAATTAACTGCTGAACGGATTGCTGAATGAACGGATCAATTAACTGCTGAATGAATTACTAAATGAACGGATCAATTAACTGCTGAACGGATTGCTGAATGAACAGATCATTTAACTGCTGAACGGATTGCTGAATGAATGGATCAATTAACTGCTGAACGGATTGCTGAATGAACAGATCATTTAACTGCTGAACGGATTGCTGAATGAACGGATCAATTCACTGCTGAATGAATTGCTAAATGAACGGATCAATTAACTGCTGAATGAATTGCTAAATGAACGGATAAATTAACTGCTGAACGGATTGCTGAATGAACGGATCAATTAACTGCTGAATGAATAGATCAATTAACTGCTGAATGAATTGCTGAATGAATGGATCAATTAAGTGCTGAATGAATTGCTGAATAAACAGATAAATTAACTGGATCTGGACTGATAATTGAACTGAAGAACTGATCAATGAAATGGATCTGAACTTGAACTGTAGAAACTGATCGTTTATATGATATGTATATATATGGTATATGTCTCTCTCTCTCTCCTGCTGGCACTCTCTCCTCCGATCTCTGACAGTGAGTCCCCAAGAGCGGGAAGTTTGTTGCTGCAACAAACTTTCCTGTGATCGCTATGATAGCTTATCATAGCGATCACATGCCCGGGACCTGAACCAATCAGGTACCGGACATTCCCCCCGGCGCTGAGGCTGGTATGTAACAGCCTGTTAGGGGGTTAAGAGGAGTGCTGAAACCCGGAAACGAGCGGTGGTTAATCTACATCGCCACTGCACTGCCGTGCACACGGCGATGTAGATTAACAGCTGTGCTTCCGGACACTGTCCACGGAGCGGAGGCTGTTAGCAACAGATTGCCTTGGGGGGCTTGCAGCGGTTTCGGGCAGTCTGCGGGTCCCGATCGCCCTGCAAAACAGGGACATTAATCTACATCACTGCTGCACAAAGCCCAGCAAGCAGCGACGTAGATTAACCATGGCCGGTCGAGAAAGCGGTTAATAAGAGCCTTCTTGTGTTCTAACGATTTCATGATTCTATGATTCCATTAGATTGATTTATTAACCTTGTGAATGCTAGCAGCTGTAGAGAGTACTTAGGTGTTATTTAATGCAATTGTGTCTTGTCATCCTGATATGATGAATGGTGGCAGTAGACATGAGCAAATCTATTCGCTGCTTCGTATATTCGTTAAGAATCCTCCTTATTTCCTACTCCAAAGTGAATATGAATTTTTTCAGATTTGCTTCGTACAAATCTTAAATGTTCTTAAAATTTTGAAACGCCACGTATGCATTCTTCTTATGTCCTTTAGCAGCAGTAGCAGCTAGGAGGACTTCAGGTCCCTCATCTGAGGAACCCTTCTACAATTGGCTGTTTGGCTGACTTAAAGGGGTTATCCCATCTTTGACAATGGGGGCAAATCGCTAGGTTATGCCCCCATTGTCTTATAGGTGCGGGTCCCACCGCTGGGACCCACACCTATATTGAGAACGAAGCGGGGGAGCTCTGAGCCTGGAGGACCCCAGGTTTCCCGGGGTCCGACCACCACCAGGCACTGCCCCCCCACCTTCCCCCGCTGCGCTAATAGAAACGAATGGGAGCGCACCGCGCATGCGCGGCTCGGCTCCCATTCATTTCTATTGAGCCAACGGAAATAGCCAAGCCAGCGCTCGGCTATTTACGGCGGCAGCATAGAAATGAATGGGAGCGGTGGCCGTGCAAGTGCGGTGTGCTCCCATTCGTTTCTAAGAGCGCCGCGAGGGGGCTGCGCCTGGCGGTGGCAGAAGATGGGATAACCCCTTTAAAGGACACCTCATCATGGTCTGGCTCTGGATCTATGGGAGCCACAACATGGACTGCACCTGACGGGTGAGAGCTAGTTGGCACATGTTTTTATCTTGTTTTTATTGCCCCCTGTTTGACTCTCACCCAGATGGACATGGCTTGTGAGGACTCCCCCCATTCTGTAGAAAATTCCCATTTGAGCCTAAGCGAGCCTATTTTCCTTTTTTCCTCCTTGTCAGGTTATTTGGGAGCCCCCTTTGCAAAAAGGGCTCTCTATTTGCTGCTATTTTATATTATCCATGTGGATTACATGTTACCCGTTTGGATTACAAAATTACCTCACGTGAATTACAATTGGATTTTGGACTATGTGTTCCAGTGTTTTATGCCAAGCAGCCAAGAAAAGAGACTCAAATGTATATCTGAGCCTATTATGCTTGCAAATGTGAAATTGATTGCACTAAAATGTTTGCATAATTATGTCTTTGCAGTATTTTAGCAATAATGTTTTTACAGGTTCAACAACGTTCAAGCACTTTAGCCCATTGTGTGTATTCTTTTTCAGGTACTGCAATGTGTCCTATTATGCACTTATTGTATGGTGTTTTTAGTAAATTATGCACTAATCGGGATAGCTAGCACCTTACTTTTCTAGCTCATATGGACTGCCTCTGAGGACTGTACGCGGCGGCCTAGCGTCGTACTTGCGTATGACGCAATCGCGAGACAATAGTACGCTAAGGATTTGTACGCGCTTTGTATGCTAATGCTTACGTGTTCAGTTCAGTAGCGTACTTTTAACAACGCTTAGACTGTATGGTCGCAAATTTGTGCAGGAATGTTCGCAGAACATCGATTATTTTTTAACGCAACTTCGACCGAATAAAAAAATTAAATTATTATACATTTGTCGATTATTCACCTAAGTGAATCTTTGAAGATTCGCTTATCTCTAGTTGGCAGCTAAGATTGATCAATTTCAGGAAGGAGTGCTGACAGAGGTAGGTCCAGTGTGACCCTGCAGGCTCCCCTCCTGAATTTAAGCCCTGGATCTTGACACATAAAGACATCATATTAAATCAAAGAATCTTCCTGGTACATGGTACCAGCTATATTCTACATTTCATACATTTTTGGAATTGTTGTTTTTCATATGTAACATGGTGTACCTTTCATTTAGGCAGACCATGGAGCTGCTATGGGGTCAGGGAGGGAGGGGGCTCGGTGCTAAACTCCTTCTTCAGTTCCCACTAAGAGGAGCTCAGTGTATAGGAATTCATACAGCTACAACTGACTGCAATTGAACCTTAAAAATATATTTACACTGAACTCCCTTAGTGGCAGCTTCAGGGAGATCACTTTATAATGCACTGAGGGAAGAAACAGACATAAAGCTGTATATGGTGATTTATCAATCTATTTATGCCAGTTGCCTGGTGTTAATACATTGAGAAACATGGCACCATATTTATGAAGCACCTGTTCCAATTTTTCTGACGTAGAAGTAGAAGTCCGATAGAGTGAGCAAGGTGGAGGGCAATTTTTTTTTACAATTTTTTAAATTAAATTCTCTTCTACTTAAAGATTGGCGGGGGTCCGACACCCGGCACCCCAACCGATCAACTGTTTGAAGAGAAAGCTGCACTCACGAGAAGCAGCGAGCAGGTGTAATTACAAGAAGCCATGCCATTCACTTCTAGGTACAGTGCCTTCCTATATACTTAAGTAGCCAGGTTCCTGCTGCATTGGCTGGTATTGAATGTAGCTACAATCCCTGCTATTTAAATGTACTGCTGCATTTAATTGGTTACACAGAGGTAAGGGGTCACTGTTATTACACTGGGCCTCTAGAATGCAAAAATGTGGAGTCAATAGCTTCTATTCCAGTCCCAGGCCTAACAATGGCCTCCTAATCTATCAACTATGGAAGCCTAATAGGCTATCAGTAGAATAATGACAGGAAGGCATAATACACTGCATAACATAAATGTGTTATGTAAAAATCTAAAGAAAGCAAGTACAAGTCCCCTAGTGGAACTAGCTGCTGCCATTAGAAGGCAACGCTAAGAATAAGTGGGAAAAGGCATCTGAGGGTGCCAGAGTATCCATGTTACAGAAATGAGAAAGGCGTGGAGAGAAGATCAGGCAGTGGCATGATACACCTGAAGAGCAGAGGCATAATGGTGTGCTGTGAATGAGTAAGAAAGGAAGAGTCCTGCCTTACTGAAATATACTAAGCAGAAGACCATCTTGATACAGGAAAATGATAGCAACTCTACAGTAGATACAGGATACCACAAGAAATTGAAAAGCAAATAGACAAGTGAAAGAAACCTTTGTGAGACAGATAGATCGTGAGAGTTGACTGTATAGATTGTGCAGAGAGCATTTCCTAGGTTGGAAATTACCATCTTAAGCAAAAAGGAGGAAATCAGGTGGATAAAAGTAGGAAGAACTTCCAACTCAAGTATTCATCAGATGGAAGAGATACCAAAAAGGCTACCAAACGAGAATAACCCAGAGAGAGATCTCACTTAGACAATCAAGAGAAGTTGACAGCATGGCTTAACAATGGTTTAAAAACCAGGTGAAAGTTCCAAAGAGTTGTGGGGTGACAACACCAGAGCCACGCAAGTCCTTCGAAAATAAATATACATGCTAGAGGTAGACAAGTCTGCAGCAAGGTTGTGATAGTTCACTTGAAAAAAAAAACATGAGATCTCAGTTCTGTTCTTTCAACAGAAGAGGAAGAAATCAGTTAAGACTACTTTCACATCTGTGGCATGGATTTTTTAAAATTCTCTGTATCAAGCACTGCCAGATGTAACCGGAATGCCTGCTGGCTCCATTAACTATAATGGGGTCTGGCAGAGATTCAGCAAATATGCTGAGAGTTGGCTAGACACAAACCGCTGCACACTATGGTTTGCGTCCAGGCGATTGCTGGCATTCTCTGCCGGAACCAGCAGCCAGACCATAGTGCTGCAGATGTGAATGTAGCCTAAATAGGCTTCTCCTGGGAGCCAACTGTCCATGGGCACTGGCCAGAAGGAGATGATCTCTGCCTTGAGCTGTCTGTAAACCTGAGTAAAGGAGGCAAAAGGAAAAAGGTGTACAATAGGAACAGACCTCAGAGAAGGACACCTGAGATCTATGGGATGAAGTCACCACTTTGGTTTTCAGTTAAAGAGTCTGCCAAGTAAATCAGTAATGAAATGTGGGCTGTGGGTAGAATTAAAAGCTGGCGCTCCTGTCTGTGGCTTTGCCAGATAGAATAGGTATGGAGAACCCTATAACAGAGTTGTCTGGATAAGACTGCAAAATGAGCAGCCCTAGAGAATGATATGGAAGAGAGCCCCCAAGAGGGTGAGCAATATACTGTTAGGAAAGAAGAATGACCAAAATGATTGATATTCGGTTAGTTGAATTGTTAAAAAAATTTGGTTTGGACCTTAACCCCTTCACGACCGCCCACGGTAAATCTACGTCGCTGCTTGCCGGGCTTTGTGCAGCAGCGACGTAGATTAATGTTTCTTCTTTGGGGGGACGATCAGGAGCCCCAGAATTTTTTATATTGTTAAAAATATGTTTATTATCCCCCCCCCCTCAACATCATAATTTATGCCCATAAATTCAGGATGGCCGAGAGGGGAGGGGGGTATGGGGTGGACAGGCGAGCGGGCGGCAGCGCGATTTAAACCCGCGCTGCCTGTCTGCCTTCCCCGATGTTCAACTTCAGGATGGCCGAGCGGTTTGCAAGCAGAGTGTCAGCATACAGCTGATACTCTGCTTGAAACTGCTGACATCGGTGCTGGCACCGATGTCAGCCGTTTAACCCCTTCCATGCCGCGGTCCATAGGGACCGCTGTATTGAAGGGGTTAACAGGGAGGGAGCTCCCTACCTCTCTCATCGGGTCGCTGCTGTGCCATGGCAGCAACCCGATGCTTGATGGGATCACAGAGGGAGGGAGCTCCCTCCCTCCTCCATCGGGACGCTGCTCTGCTGTGGCAGCGTCCCGATGGTTACCATGGCAACCAGACGCTTTCACGGGCGTTTGGCTTGCCATGGTATAGCTAAGCCTGATCAAGCTCCTGCTAAGTGAAAAAAGTAAAAAAAATAGTTTTACAAAAAAATAAAAGTTTCAAGTAAAAAAAAAAAGCATTTTAACCCAAAATAAGGTTAAAAAAATTGTAAAAAAAGGGGAAAAAAGAAAAGTATACATATTAGGTATCGCCGCGTCCGTATCGACCGGCTCTATAAAAATATCACATCATCCACCCCACCAGGTGAACTCAGTAAAAAAAAAAATAAAATAAACCGTGCTAAAACAGCCATTTTTTGGTCACCTTCCCTCACAAAAAGTGTAATAGCAGGTGATCAAAAAGGCGTATTTAACCCAAAATGGTACCAATCAAACCGTCATCTTGTCCCGCAAAAATGATACCCTACCTGAGACAATCGCCTGAAAAATAAAAAAAATATGGCTCTCAGAAAATGGCAACACAAAAAAAAGATTTTATTCTGTTCAAAAATAAATCTAATGTGTAAAACTTTCCAAAAATAAAAAAGCTAGACATATTGGGTATCGCCACGTCCATAACAACCTGCTCTATAAAAATTTTACATGAGATGGCCCCCCAGGTGAATGCTGAAAAAAAAAAACGATGCTAAAACAACCATTTTTTTCCCTCTTGCCTCACAAAAAGTGAAATGGCAGGCGATCAAAAAGGCGTATTTAACCCAAAATGATACCAATCAAACCGTCATCTTGTCCTGCAAAAATGATACCCTACCTGAGACAATCGCCTGAAAAATAAAAAAAATATGGCTCTCAGAAAATGGCAACACAAAAAAAAGATTTTATTCTGTTCAAAAATAAATCTAATGTGTAAAACTTTCCAAAAATAAAAAAAGTTAGACATATTGGGTATCGCCACGTCCGTAACAACCTGCTCTATAAAAATATTACATGAGATAGCCACCCAGGTGAATGCTGCAAAAAAAAAAAAAACAATGCCAAAACAACCATTTTTTTCCCTCTTGCCTCACAAAAAGTGTAATAGCAGGTGATCAAAAAGGCGTATTTAACCCAAAATGGTACCAATCAAACCGTCATCTTGTCCCGCAAAAATGATACCCTAAAAATATCACATGATTTGCGCCCTCAGGTGAATGCTGTAAAAAAAAAATTAAAAAAACTATGCCAAAACCGCTATTTTTTTTCACCTTGACTCACAAAAAGTGTAATACCAAGCAATCAAAAAGTCTTATGTACCCCAAAATGGTACCAATGAAAACATCAGCTCATCCCGCAAAAAATGACAATAAGACAATAACTCAAAAAAATAAAAATCAATGGCTCCTGCAACCCAATCCATCAAAATCTGTTCTGCAAAATCCATATGGCACTCCTTCTGTTTTGAGTCCTGCCATGTGCCCCCACAGCAGTTTACCACCACATATGGGGTGTTGCCATATTCAGGAGAAAATGGGGAAAAACTTATAGGGTGCTTTTCTCCTGTTAACCCTTGTGAAAATGAAAAATTTGGGGCTAAAGCAACATTTTATTGGAAGAAATGAAACTTTTCACAGCCAAGTGTTTCCAAATTCCGTAAAATGCTTAGGGGGTCAAAGTGGTCAGTACCCCCCTTAATATATTCTTTGAAGTGTGTAGTTTCCAAAATGGGGTCACTTTTTGAGGGTTTCCACTGTAGGGTTATGTCAGGGTCTCTCAATTACAAAGTGGTGCCTAAAAACCATTTTAGCAAAATCTGCCTCCAAAATCCGTATGGCGTTTCTTTCCTTCTGACCACTGCCACAAACCCATAGAGATGTTTACCACCACATATGGGGTATTTCTGTAAACTGCAGAATCAAAGTAATGTATATTGAGGTTTAGTTTGCTGTTAACCCTTGCTGTGTTGCAAGAAAAAAATTATTAACATGAATAATCTACCAAAAAAGTGAAATTTTGAAATTTCACCTCTATTTTCCTTTAATTCTTGTGGAACACCTCAGGGGTTAACAAAGTTTGTAGCATCAGTTTTTTATAATTTGAGGGGTGTAGTTTCTAAAATGGGGTCATTTATTGGTGGTTTCCATTACTTAAGCCCTTCAAAATCACTTTATATCTGAATTGGTGCTTAAAAAATGGTTTTGGAAATTTTGTTGAAAATTTGAAAAAATACTTCTAAACTTCTAAGCCTTCTAACGTCTGAAAAAAGTAAAATGACATTTATAAAATGATGCCAACATAAAGTAGACATATGGGGAATGTAAAATAATAGCTATTTTTGGAGGTATTACTATGTATTTTGAAAGTAGAAAAATTGAACTTTGGAAATTTGCTAATTTTTCTAAACTTTTGCTAAATTTGGTATTTTTTTATAAATAAAAATGAAATATTTTGCCACAAATGTACTACTATCGTGAAGCACAATATGTGACAAGAAAACAATCTCAGAATGGCCTGGATAAGTAAAAGCGTTCTAAAGTTATTACCACATGAAGTGACACATGTCAGATTAGCAAAAAATGGCCTGGGCAGGAAGGTTTTAACTACCTTTCAGCATGAAAGGGTTAATCAATTCTATGAGAGAGAGATAGAACTAATTTGCTTATTTCTAGTATGTACTGTAAGGGATCGTACACGCTCAGGGGGTCACATCACACAATTTCTTCATAAATGCGAGGTTTTCCAGGTCCAACTCTATTTTATTGGTACCAGCACTCAACACAAAACAAATCATAAACCAAAATACCTGCCCGGCTAGGCTCTGGCTAGACATAGGTTTCCCTATCTCACCTTTAATAAGACGCTGTTCACAAGCAGCTTTTGTTGCGGCTTCCCTCAGCCGTCTGGGTCAGCCGCTTCCGGGTCGTGACCGCCACACAAATTCACAGTCTCAGGAGAGATCCGGCTATATGTAGCCTTGTGGCCCGTCAGCCCACCTGGCTGAGACCACACCAAGCCTCACTGGCTTCAACCCTCTTTCAGGGTCAGTTCCTCTCCCCAGACTGACACACTGGAGGATTACTTATTCCTCCCAGATTACACCAGCTGGCCTCACCTGGGATCTCCTCAGGCCAGAGAAATGACATGCCCTGGAATTGGGTGGGTTGGAAAGGTCCCACTGCCGACCTACCTTCCCAACCCAAATAAAATCCAGCCCAGCTATTACTATCAAAATAGCTCCAGCAACTAAGTTTGCTGAAGCCAGCACAGTCTACCTGGATTTTATTTATCTCACCCAGTTGAGGAACCTGAGTGAGATATACACCCCTTCCAGCTTTCCAGTACACATCACCACAGTACATATCTTCTTGTGCTTGATATAGATTACTTTTCCCCTATTTTTTATCCGCTAAGTTTTTGGTGGTAGTCTCAACTGTTTAATCTATTGCTGCACTTGCAGCTCTACATAATGCTTCTTTAGAAAAGAGATGCAAGCTAGTCTACTTTCCAAAAGGAAAGAAAAACTGTCTTATACCAGGAATCCAGCTCTTTCTGGGTAACTACCTAGTAACAAAGCTAAGCCAAGAAATTTTGCTTGGTTGCCTGAGAGTCATTGGTTGGGGTACTATTTCTTCTTATGAAAAAAGTGAAAAGGAAGTAGACAGAAAAATATATGGTAATTAGCACATCTTACATATGCTGGCATCAGATATCTTTCCCAGAAATCCAGAGGGGCATTTCCTGGCCTACTGTATTCTACACATGTACTATGTATGCTAGATACCCTCAGTAATGAAAAAGAGTTCCCCCCAGATAATGCATATATATTGGCTAGAAACCCAGAGTAGCATTCTAGGTCAATAATGGGGCAGATAAGCTTGCCTGACTTGGGGATTACAAAAAAATGGAGAAAAAACCTACCAAAAACTTCTGTCCTGAGTATGCTGGAGATGAAGGTAGTTTGCAGTACTTTGTTAACACAAGCATCTGAGAAGAAACAGATCCAAGGCTCTTAAAAAGTATGAGCTTGCATACTACTGGAGTATGCCTGAGCTTGAGTGAACTCCATGCAAGAAAGAATCCCTCAAACCTGATTTCAAAGATTGAAAATTTGGGCCTAATTGGTGACTAGAAACCTGGATTACTTTTGAGCAGTGGCGTAGCTACCGGGGGGCAGGGGGGGCGACGGCTCCGGGCCCAGTGACTCAAGGGCGCCCATAAAAATAAAAAATCTTACTTACCTGTTCTGCGCTGCGGTTGCCCTCCGGTCCGCGCTCTGCTCTCTTCCCTGGCGGCGCGCACTATGACCTGACGCTGCACGCAGCATCAGGTCATAGTGTGCGCGGGCCAGGGAAGAGAGCGGAGCGTGGACCGGAGGGCAGCTGCAGCGCAGAACAGGTAAGAGAGGTTTTTTATTTTTATCTTATGTGGCTGGGTGGGCTGATCTGAGGTCTGATGGGGGCACAATACGCTGATCTGAGGTCTGATGGGGGCACAATATGGAGATCTGAGGTTTGATGGGGCACAATACGCTGATCTGAGGTCTGATAAGGGCACATTAAGCTGATCTGAGGTCTGATGGGGGCACAATACGATGATCTGAGGTCTGATGGGGGCACAATATGCAGATCTGAGGTTTGATGGGGCACAATACGCTGATCTGAGGTCTGATGGGGGCACAATACGCTGATCTGAGGTCTGATGGGGGGCACAATAGGCTGATCTGAGGTTTGATGGGGCACAATAGGCTGATCTGAGGTCTGATGGGGGCACAGTAGGCTGATCTGAGGTCTGATGGGGGCACAATAGGCTGATCTGAGGTCTGATGGGGGCACAATATGCAGATCTGAGGTTTGATGGGGTACAATACGCTGATCTGAGGTCTGATGGGGGCACATTAAGCTGATCTGAGGTCTGATGGGGGCACAATACGCTGATCTGAGGTCTGATGGGGGGCACAATAGGCTGATCTGAGGTTTGATGGGGCACAATAGGCTGATCTGAGGTCTGATGGGGGCACAAATAGGCTGATCTGAGGTTTGATGGGGCACAATACGCTAATCTGAGGTCTGATGGGGGCACAATACGCTGATCTGAGGTCTGATGGGGGGCACAATAGGCTGATCTGAGGTTTGATGGGGCACAATAGGCTGATCTGAGGTCTGATGGGGGCACAATAGGCTGATCTGAGGTTTGATGGGGCACAATAGGCCTGATCTGAGGTCTGATGGGGGCACAATAGGCTGATCTGAGGTCCTGATGGGGGCACAATAGGCTGATCTGAGGTCTGATGGGGGCACAATAGGCTGATCTGAGGTTTGATGGGGCCAATACGCTGATCTGAGGTCTGATGAGGGCACATTAAGCTGATCTGAGGTCTGATGGGGGCACAATACGATGATCTGAGGTCTGATGGGGGCACAATAGGCTGATCTGAGGTTTGATGGGGCACAATAGGCTGATCTGAGGTCTGATGGGGGCACAATAGGCTGATCTGAGGTCTGAATGGGGGCACAATAGGCTGATCTGAGGTCTGATGGGGCACAATGGACTGATCTGAGGTCTGATGGGGCACAATACGCTGATCTGAGGTCTGATGGGGCACATTAAGCTGATCTGAGGTCTGATGGGGGCACAAACGATGATCTGAGGTCTGATGGGGGCACAATATGCTGATCTGAGGTCTGATTGGGGCACAATACGCTGATCTGAGGTCTGATGGGGGCACAATACGCTGATCTGAGGTCTGATGGGGGGCACAATAGGCTGATCTGAGGTTTGATGGGGCACAATAGGCTGATCTGAGGTCTGATGGGGCACAATAGGCTGATCTGAGGTCTGATGGGGCACAATAGGCTGATCTGAGGTCTGATGGGGGCACAATATGCAGATCTGAGGTTTGATGGGGTACAATACGCTGATCTGAGGTCTGATGGGGGCACATTAAGCTGATCTGAGGTCTGATGGGGGCACAATACGCTGATCTGAGGTCTGATGGGGGCACAATAGGCTGATCTGAGGTTTGATGGGGCACAATAGGCTGATCTGAGGTCTGATGGGGGCACAATACGCTGATCTGAGGTCTGATGGGGGGCACAATATGCAGATCTGAGGTTTGATGGGGCACAATATGCTGATCTGAGGACTGATGGGGGCACAATACGCTGATCTGAGGTCTGATGGGGGCAACAGTACGCTGATCTGAGGTCTGATGGGGGCACAGTACGCTGATCTGAGGTCTGATGGGGGCACAGTACGCTGAATCTGAGGTCTGATGGGGGCACAGTACGCTGATCTGAGGTCTGATGGGGGCACAGTACGCTGATCTGAGGTCTGATGGGGGCACAGTACGCTGATCTGAGGTCTGATTGGGGCACAGTAAGCTGATCTGAGGTCCTGATGGGGGCACAATACGCTGATCTGAGGTCTGATGGGGGCACAGTAGGCTGATGTGAGGTCTGATGGGGCAGCAATAACGCTAATCTGAGGTCTGATGGGGGCACAGTAGGCTGATGTGAGGTCTGATGGGGCACAATACGCTAATCTGAGGTCTGATGGGGGCACAGTAGGCTGATGTGAGGTCTGATGGGGCACAATACGCTAATCTGAGGTCTGATGGGGGCACAGTAGGCTGATGTGAGGTCTGATCGGGCACAATACGCTGATCTGAGGTCTGATGGGGACACAGTAGGCTGATGTGAGGTCTGATGGGGGCACAGTATGCTAATCTGAGGTCTGATGGGGGCACAGTAGGCTGATGTGAGGTCTGATGGGGCACAATACGCTAATCTGAGGTCTGATGGGGGCACAGTAGGCTGATGTGAGGTCTGATGGGGCATAATACGCTAATCTGAGGTCTGATGGGGGCACAGTAGGCTGATGTGAGGTCTGATGGGGCACAATACGCTGATCTGAGGTCTGATGGGGACACAGTAGGCTGATCTGAGGTCTGATGGGGCACAATATGCTAATCTGAGGTCTGATGGGGGCACAATACGCTGATCTGAGGTCTGATGGGGGCAGGGGAGTGATGTAAAAACTGGGGACACGTTTCCTTTAACATAGGAGTCCCCTTGTTTTTTACTCCTATTAATCCTATATTTTACTGCATTATGTGGTAGAGTATTTAGACTAGGGTATGTAGAAAGTCTATTGTACTGTACTTAGCAGCATAGACGATCTTGCAGTTTATACAGTCATCTTTCTAATACAGTATTATAACCACAACTAGTAGTATGTGCCTGTGAAGTTGGAAAACGTGCGTTTGGGAAGCCAATAAGTGGGGGGCCCACTCAAGTATGTTTCGCCCCCCCTGTGCTGAACCTCTAGCTACGCCTCTGCTTTTGAGTGTTGACTAGCCAGTGTAAAGGGGTTTTCCAAGACTTTAATACTGATGACCTTTCTTTTGGATAGGTCATCAGTATCTGATCGGTGAGGGTCTGACAACTGGGACCCCCGCCAATCAGCTGTTTGAGAAGGCAGTGGCACTCATAGTTGCACCATGGCCTTCTCCAGCTTTTCCTAGACCAGGTGCCCAAGATTTGAACTAAAAAAAGGCAGATATACATTGGGAATGCAGTGTCATAAAGACACTTTGGTTAGTCTAAAGTAGAAGCAAGACAAATAGTTACCCCATAGGAGAGGCTAGCTGCTTGGGTAGGAAGACTTTACATCCAGATGTTAGAACTAGAGAAGCTTCTACTCATTCAGAGGACTTGTCAAAAATCTGATTCAATAAGAAAAAAAACCCCGGGGCAACATAAGGAGAAAAAAAAGGGTATATTAGCCTCCCTGAATCTGAAGCAATTCCCGGACTGCAATGATAAGGCTGTCAAACAGTTGGTCACATGACCCAGCTACAATAAGAAGAGAGTGGAAACTCTCATTGACAGCCTCTGATAAGAAAATGACATTCACTACAGATTATATCATGCACCTTTCTAACAGGTCAGAGAATACAAATTTTTGCAGGACTTCTTCTTTAAGGGGAAATATGTCATGCTTTGGAATTACTTCATTCATGGTAGTGGGTAATGTAGCTGTTCAATGCTGAGAAAAGCTGCAAAGCCACATATAACTAGGACTCAGAGACCTCAGCTAATGGTAGACAGATAAGGGAAAAGCATATTCTCGGTCATATTTAGATCTTAATAATTTGATGTTGAATTACTTTCATCTTTTGGAGTTGACTATTACATGTTCATAGCTTGGTTCTTTGTTTATACTAGTATGTTGGCATCATATTTAGAGATGAGTGAACGTGCTTGAAACGAGCACTGTACCGCTCGGCTCCCCTGCGCTCGCATGGGCGCAGGCAGCCGCTTCCATCCTCCTGGAGGATGGAAGCGGCTGCCTGCACCCATGCGAGCGCAGGGGAGCCGAGCGGTACAGTGCTCGTTTCGAGCACGTTCGTTCATCTCTAATCATATTACATCATGCATTAGGCTGGTAGCCTAGCACCTCAGCACGTAGGATTACACTTATCATGTGACCAAGAATGTGTAGTTTCCACAGCCAATAAACTAAATAGGTTACAGCACAACTTGTAAGTTACCACAACCCCATAATCGCAAAAATACAGCAGTGTTAAAGTTCATGTGGGTCTGGGGTCGCAGTAAGTTGTACTATGACTCCATTCACTGCAATGGTTGCAGTGATACACAGTGATCCTTGAATGGGTGTTGTGGTAGAACACAAAAGGCGTGGCCTTAATTAGATGTAGAGGCAAGGGCAGGAGAGGGGGCTGGCACAACGTCTGATGCTCTAGTACTGGATCTGGACAAATAAGTGTAATGGCATGGTTGTTAAACCACTGCATATGCCTGCATAACCTGTAGGAGGAGCTAACACTAGTGTTTGCCTTCTAGTGGCAGCAGTTATACCTATGCTCAAAAGATAAATGAAAAATACTTTTAATTGTACAAACAATTAGAAAAAAATGCAAAAAAATCACAGAATAATAGAAGAGGCTTTACTATGGAAGAAATTTAAAAGAACAGAAGGATATAAAAGTCTTAGGTACCCCAAAATACTGCCAATAAAAACTAAAGGATGTCTCGCAAAAAAACAAGCCCCTTGCATAGCTCCATTGGTAGAAAAATAAAAAAGCTATGTCTCTCAGAATACGGCAACACAAAAAATATTGTCTTTTTTTTTGCACAATAATAGTAAAACATGTCACCACTGGCACCATCATGTCACTGTGCTGTCTGCCTAACATCACGTTCTGTATCACATGGATGCTTCTGCCGCCATCGGGCCACTGTGCTATCTGCCTGCCTACTATCATGTTTCCTAACATATGGCTGCTGCTGCCATTGCCACCATCGCTACAGCTGCCATTCCCTGCTGCTAATCCCCTACTGCCAATTCCATTATACGTTATACTGCATGTTTTTTGTTCATGAGACTCTTCCAAAATGGGATAAAAAGTGATAAAAAAGTTGTATGTACTTTAAAATGGTATTTCAAGAACTACAGTGTATGCTGTAAAAATAGGGCCTCACACAACTCTGTCAAGTAAGTTTGAATTTATTGTGTAAAAGTAGTAAAACATAAAAAATATTTTTAGAATTCTTATTGCCATAATTGCACTGACACACAGAAAAAAAAAGTTTAAAAAAATGTATACATGCAAAAAACAAGGCATAATTAAGAATCAGCTCTGGAGCTGAAAACAAACATAGTGAGAAGTAAGGGGAAGGATGTCACAGTAGTGCAGTGCTATCAGATTTTATATAAAGGAGACCCCACTGCTTATGAGTGAAATGCATCTAGCTATGCAGCTGAAAGAGAATAATATGACTGAACGAGACGTTAGGGAAGCCCAAAAAACGACCTGTCCCTTCAAAGTTATGACAAAGAAAAACAGCCATTATGCAAACTTTTTTTGAAAACTCAGATACACTTTAACACAACAAAAGCCACTGAATAAGTCATATTAAAGGGTAACTATCATTTAGTACACAAGGAAATCAATCATCTAATTCAGATTTTTTTAACATATTGCTGTTTTAACATTTGCACATTATGTTTAGAATTTTACCTTCTGTTGATACTCCTGATCTTTGAAGAAACTAATTCCTTTTTCAATGTTGCTATTAGAGAGCTGTATAGCACTATGCTTTGGCTGCTTGTGTGCTCTTGAGCTGCCTAATTTCCAGCCGCTTAATGGCATTCCTGTGAACTACTCAGGCACAGTGAATATAGGAAAACAGTGTTCATGCTCCCAAGGCCAAAAGTGATGCGTACTGCACACTATAAGCAGTGCAAAGAAGCCTCAGACTCAGGGAAGACACAGAAGTGTGATCGTAGCCACAGAACAAAATAACAGTGTGGGAGGGTGGGTTGCAGGCTGATAAACCTAAGAGTATCTAGAATTTCAAATGGAATAGCAAATGTGCAGGAGACGCAATGGCAATTCAAACAGGTTTTTTTTGGAAAGCAGGAGTATTGAAATTTGACGTACAGTTTGAAGTTTGCTGCAACTTTGCTGTGTCAAGTTAACGTTTGCTGTAGGCAGGCATGGGATGACATGTGTCATGACGCCGCATGTCCACCATTGAGTAGGGAACCTGTTGTTAAAAATTTGAATCCCACCTCTAGCTGTAGGTATTCTCAAACATGGTATTACACTGCTCTGTGTAGTCACAGAATGCGCAACAATGGTAGAGATTAATGTCAACATCAGCTACCTGGCGACTTGTGCTTTAAAATCAATGTTTGATGCACAACCAGAATTATTGCTTGAAGCTGAAATAAAACAAAGGAACAATTTGAGCACAGCTAATAACTTTGAAATAAAGGTAATTTATAAAATGTTCATACATTTTAAGGGGTTGTTCAGTAGAGTAATATTGATGAACTATCCTCAGGAAAGATCATCAATATCAAATAGGCAGGGGTCTAACTCCAGGCACCCCTGCCAATCAGCTAAAATGGTTGTGGTGCTCATGCATCCTCTTCAAAGTTTACATGTACATTGTCTCCCTTGCAGTGGCATTTCCGTGTACTTACAACTGCTCTGTCCTTTTCAGTTGAATGGGTCAAGCTGTTCTAATGACACTGCTGCACTGCTGCAAAGGTAAAGGTGCACAGGTAAACTTTGAAGAAATAGGGACACTCACAGAAGCACCTTGACCCTTTAAACAGCTGATCTTGGGGGTGCTGGGAGTTGGACTCCTGCTGATCTGATATTTATGACCTGTTCTGAGGACAAGCCATCAACATCACTCCACTGCACAATCCCTTTAAATAAACTTAATCAAAAACAAACATCTTTTGTTCAGTCACACTGCATAGTCACCATTACTAAACCAGATGTGATCAAGAACATTCAGACTGAGCATTAAGATGGTTCTGCTATATTATGATAAAATATAACAAACTACGTGACATCATGGCATACACCTTCTGCCATGCATGATAAGAGTATGAGGAATGTGTAACAGGGATAAACTGTACAGTATGGCCGTGTTTTTGCGGATCCTCAAAAATATGGATGACGGCCAGTGTGTGTTCCGCAATTTGCACCCCATACAAAATTCCTATTTTTGTCCGCAATTGCTATCTATCTATCTATCTATCTATCTATCTATCTATCTATCTATCACGGCTGTCCGCAATTTAATGCTGCCCATTGAAATGAATGGGGATGCATCTATTCCGCAAAATTGCAGAATAGATGCGGACCCATTAACACTGCTGTGTGAATGGGCCCTAAGTGTCCAATACTTACCCCCTTATAAAATATATTGCTAGGTCTACTGTGGTAGAGGATATCCTCCCTTTGACCCATAGCGGCACAGAGGGTTCTGCAACTATTCTACCATTCCCCCTATAAAGAATTGACAGGTACCACACATAAAGAACTTTGAGTGTATTGTACTACAGTAGTGTGTGAAAATGAGTTACATGACTTCATTCAAGACTTCAAAAGAGTATACAAAAAGAACGCAAAAATGCAGACATTGATTAAAAACAAAACCCACAATGAACTATATGGTAAAATTCTCCCTGATCCCCAATGTCTTTCTAGTGGATATGTCATCAAAGTCAAAAACCTGGAACAAAAACCTGGAATACCCCTTTAAAGTCACTGTAAGAACTAAAATTGTTGAGCTTCTCTGTGAGAAGAAATACAACTGCACCATCTGTCTGCAATATGCTAGTGGGGCATAGCTCTCCTGACACATGTGAATGAGCAACAGAAACTCACTCTCTCTCTCTCTCTCTATAATTAGGTTTGAGCTACAGCTCGATCTTGGCCCAAGTCTTTTAATCTTAAAGAAGTGAAATTACCATTTATGCTGTTTTCACTGGTGGAAAGGCCTTGTGCCACTTGTCCAAATATAACAGTGTTGAGGGGTGCCGCTGCTCCAGTTCCAATGGCACACGCGATCCCTATTACCATGAGGATGATATCCCATTTATCTGCATATTGGAACTAGAAATTAGTACAAAAACAAAATTAGCATAGGGTTTAATTATAATTTCCTTCCTTTTATGTATATAGTAGTACCTCAAGTTACAATATTAATATATTAATTGGTTCTGGGACAACCATTGTATGTTGAACTATTGTAACTGGTTCCAAAGCCCAAAATGTCATCCCAAAATAAGAAAACGTAAAGTTAAAAAAAAAAAAAAATAATGGGCAGATAACCAAACATATAAAGCAAGCCCTTAAAGGTGTTTTCTGGGAATTAGGAAAATGAAAATACTTGACTATTACTTTATCATAAATATATTCCTAAATACCTTTCATTAGTTATAATGGCTCATTTTGTCTGGGGAGCAATCATCAGGGGAAACAACATGGCTGCCATCCTATTAGTCCACACAAAACCTGTCCTAATCACACAGGAGGACGTGCTACTTCTGAGCAGTGAGGCAAAAAGCTGCCTCACCTTCTATGATCCTGAATACAGTTTAATATGATCTTCAGCTAAATCTCTGTAGGAATGGAGTTCATGAGGAGGCATGATATACAGAGAGGAGGTAGGGATGTGGCTAATGAGCAGCAGCACTTGTATACAGTCTCCATTACCACAGCATGTCCTGACCATCCTCTCTGTACTTCATGAACTCCATTCCCAAAGAGATTCAGTTAAAGTTCTTATTTGTATTCAGGATCATAACCCTTGAGAGGTAGGAAAGGAGGATGAGGCAGCTCTTTACCTCAGTTCTCGGAAGTAACTTGCCTTCCTGTATGATCCAGGTTTTGTGTGTATTAATAGGATGGCGGCCATTTTGTTTCTCCTGATGATTGCTCCCTAAACAAAATAAGCCATTATAAATAATGAAAGTTATATGGGAATATATTTACAATAAAGTAATATTTAAGTGTTTTCATTTTCTAAATTCCCGGGGAACCCCTTTAACCACTTCAGCTCTGGGCCATTTCCCCCCTTCCTGACCAGGCCTAATTTTGCAAATCTGACATGTGTCACTTCATGTGGTAATAACTTGGGAACGCTTTTACTTATCCAAGCGATTCTGAGATTGTTTTCTCGTGACACATTGTACTTCAAGTTAATGGTAAATTTGAGTCGATAAGTTTTAATTTTATTTATTAAAAAAATCCAAAAGTTAACGAAAATTTGAAAAAAATTCACTGTTTTCTAAATTTCAATCTCTCTGCTTTTAAGACAGATAGTGATGCCCCATAAAATCCTTTTTAATTTACATTCCCCATATGTCTACTTTATGTTGGCATCATTTTGGTAGTGTCATTTTATTTTTTTTAGGACAGTAGAAGGTTTAGAATTTTAGACGCAATTTTTGCAAATTTGCAAAATCAACTTTTTTAAGGACCAGTTCAGTTCCGAAGTCAGTTTGTGGGCTTACATAATAGAAACCACCCATACATGACCCCATTTTAGAAACTACACCCCTCAAACTATTCAAAACTGGTTTTAGAAATGTTGTTAACCCTTTAAGTATTCCACAGGAATTAAAGCAAAATAGATGTGAAATTTCAAAATTTCACTTTTTTTGCAGATTTTCCATTTTAATCATTTTTTTCCTGCAACACATCAAGGGTTAACAACAAAACTAAACTCAATATTTATTACCCCGATTCTGCAGTTTGCAGAAACACCCCACATGTGGTCGTAAACTGTTATTTGGGGATATGCCAGGGCTCAGAAGGGGAGGAGCAGCAGCTGCATTTTCTAACATGGAATTTTTTGTCATGGTTTGTAAGAGTGATAACTTTTTAATTTTTTTGTGGACTGAGCTGCGTGAGGTCTTATTTTTTGCGGGACAAGCTGTGCTTTTTATTGGCACCATTTTGGGGTACATCCGGCTTTCTGATCACTTTTTAATCTAATTTTTGGGAGGTTAACTAAAAAAAAGCAGTTTAGGGGCATTTTTCTATATTTTTTTTTAAATCGTTCACTTGATGGGGTAGATCATGTGATATTTTTGTAGAGCCAATTATTACGGATGCAACAATACCAAATATGTCTATTTTTTATTTATTTTTTTACGTTTTACACAATAAGAGCATTTTTAGAAGAAAAATCATGTTTTTGTGTTGCAATTTTTTAAGAGCCATTTTTTGTTCATTTTTCAGGCTATAATCTTGTGTGGGGGCTCATTTTTTGCGGGATGAGGTGACGTTTTTATTGCTATCATTTTGGGATGTATACAACTTTTTGATTGTTTGATATTATGTTTTTTGGTAGGTGATGCGACAAAAAAAAGCTGTTTTGGCATAATTTTTATTAGATTTTTTTTTTACGCAGTTCACTTGATGGGGTAGATCATGTGATATTTTTATAGAGCCGGTCGTTTCGGATGCAGTGATACCAAATATGTGTATCTTATTTATTTATTTTTATTTGCAACTTTTTTTAATGAAATATTTGGGGGAAATTATTTTTTTATATATATATGTGATTTTTTTTTTATAATACTCTATTTTTTTATTTATTTTTTTTACACTTGATTTCTCCTGTAACTGGGGCTAACATAGTAGCCCCAGTTACAGGGGAAATACATCCCCAGAGAGGCTGTACAGCATAATACTATCAAGTTATTAGGAAACAGAAACTTTATCATGACACTGTATTGAAAAGGTCACTTGTAAGGGAGTTCCAAAGAAAAATCAACAATAAGACAGATTTACTATTGCAAATATGACTTACAGTAGAACAAAGTTGGGTTTAGCTAAAGAAGCCAACATGCTACACCAAAACTGTCAGAATTTTGGTGCAAAATTCTGGTGCCAAAGCCAATTTGTAGAAAGTATGAAGTTAAAATCGTTCTCTGGGAATTATGAAAATAAAATTACTGAGAATACTTAAATATTACTTTAACATAAACATTTTCCCAGATACCTTTTATTAGTTATAATGGCTTGTTTGATCTAGGGAGCAATCATCAGGGGCAATAAAATGGACGCCGCCCTATTAGTACACACAAAACCTGTCCTAATCACACAGCAGGACAAGTTATTTCAGAACACTGAGTTAAAGAGCTGCCTCAGCATCATCTCCTATAGTACTTGCTAGAGGTTATGACCCTTAATAAAGCTCATAAGATCTTTAGCAGAATGTCTGTAGAAATGGAGTACATGAGGAGACATTAAGTACAAAGAGGAAGGTGGGGATGTGGGGATGCAGTCGGCTACATTACCACAGCCCCACATTACCACAGTCTGTTCTGTCCATCCTCTCTGTACTTCATCTATCTCCTCATAAACTCCATTCCCACAGAGATTCATATGAAGATCTTATCAACTGTATTCAGGATTATGATTCCTGACAAGTACTGTAGGAGAGGAGGATGAGGCAGCTCTTTAGCTCAGTGTTCTGAAGTAATTTGTCCTGCTCTGTGATTAGGACAGGTTTTGTGTGTACTAATAGGATGGCGACCATTTCATTAATCCTAATGATTGCTCCCTAGACAAAATGAGCCATTATAACTAATGAAAGGTATTTAGGAATATATTTAGAATAAAGTATAGTGTTGAGTGAAGCAAAGCATTCAAAGCGAAATTGGTCCGAAGTTTAGGAAAACATTGATTCGCAACTAATCCAAATTTCCTTGATCTTTATGGTATCGAATAAGGTTTTCCTAAAATGGCAGCTGCACATGTGAAAAAGTGAAACTAAGTTTATTGGAGACAAGCCTGGGTACGTAAGATCACCCATCATACTGTGCATCCAGCCAATCCGAAGATAGCCATCCCCTGTGATGGTCTCCGCTATTGTCCTGTGAGCTAAGTATAGGGAGAGATGTGGCAGGCGATCATGCGCTAGGGACAGTGTTACTGAAAATGATTAATAGAAGAAAATTAGAGAGGGAGAGTGCTGGGACAGTGCAGGGAGATCATAGGGAGACTGCAGGGAGAGTTCATGGAGACTTATTCTGCATTAGTTTTATTTATACCTACAGTACATTTACTTATTCCTACATCAGCCGTAAACTAAGATATTTATCAAAATACCAATAAGATGGAAGCCTTTATTATTTCACTGCCAGCGCGCCACCCAATACCATCCTATCTGCACCCCTTAGGGGGGTCAGGTCCTAATGATGACCATCCTCATCTTTTGCTGGCTTTACTTCTTCCAAATCATCCTTCAAAGTCTGCATGTCCTAGAAAACTCAGCAAGATGCACAGAGAGGAGGAACTGGATGTTCATGATAACATATTCTCATCGATATTAGATCATGTGGAAAAGGAGAAAAAACAGATGCCAGAAGGAGGGCTCCCACCTGTAGGGCAGAAGAGTGCTGGGGTTGGAGAAGAGGCTATGCTAGAGCTGTTTAATATTTTGTGTTTACTGTCAAATAACCTGCAGGATATTGCAGGGCAGAACAGCAATAATTTGAATATTGTGCCCCCACCTAACCAGCCAAACCCCATACCAGCATTAAAGGTGAAGCGTGGCCATTAACAATGAAGAGCAACTATACAGTGAGGTCTTTATTATTAAATGAAAGGCAGCTGTGGGCTAATGGAACAGAAGAAAAGATGAGGACAGCACACAGACAGCACATATTTTTACATATTGACCGTATGTAGCAATTTGATAGAGATTTGATTGAATTTTGTGGTAGAAATCTACAGAAATTGCTCCTCTACCGGGGAACACATCTGTTTCTGAGGACACCAGAAAAATTCAGGAAAAGCCCTGTCTGAACAACTTGAGGGGAAACAATGGGGCACATTTAAAAAGTGTTTACACCTGTTTTAGACAATCTTATTTTGTTAGCCACATTTAGTATTGAAATTGCACCTGTTTTGGAGGCCTTTGCACCTCATCCGACTATTTTGTTTTTTTTAAGAATAATTCAGAAGTTTTCTAACTTTTGCAATATTTTTTCAACCTATTTATGTAGGTTCGCCTTTTTTGCACTTGATTTTGTCGCAAAAACAGTCTAATTTGTATGCCACCCCAGGGCTGGTGTACTTTTCTTTGCCTGCTTCCAGTAGTGTGTTGTGTGTTTTTTTTTTTTTTGTATTAAAAGATGAACTTTCCGGGAGACATGGGACTTTTCGCCGCAAAGATACTACTTTTTTTAGGGGCAAATTAGACTACCCTAAGTGAATTTGAAGCTGTCTAAGGGTGCATTCACATCACTGTTTAACTTTTCGTTCTTCTGTTCCATCAGAAGAAAAGAGAGAGAGCAAAAAAAACAGGATCCTGTAAAAAAAACGGATTCTGTTGAATCAGCTAGGGTCCATTCACACGTCCGTGTGTCCGGTGTCTGTGTTTTGCAGAACCGCAACATGCGGATGCAACATGGATGACATCAGTGTTGCATCAGTGGTTTTCACAGACCCATAGACTATAATGGGCATGATGGATCTGTGAACACGAACAAAATAGAGCATGCATCCGTGCTAAAAACACTGATGTCTGAATACACACATTAACATAAATGGGGACGTGTGCTGTCCGTGGAGAACACATACAGCACACATCCGTGGAACACTGACGTGTGAAGGAGGCTTTAGGTAGGACTCAAATACTGCATATTAGCAGACTTTAGCTACATTCACATGACAAAGGGAAAAATTATCTGTTTTCAAAGGACACTTTTTTCACGTATGTCTTTCTTAGAAACAGCTGTTAAAAATGGTCCCCTTCAATTGTCCATGAAGACAGATAAAATTTTTTGACACCCCCCCAAAAAAAAAATCAAAATAAATTGTCACATGTCCGTTTTTCACTGTGGTGTGAATGTAGCATTTCAATTATTATCTATGTAATGCATGTGATATATTAACTTTTTTTTGGTTATGCAAAAAGAGTCCAGCTCACCTGCAGCATAGATATGCACCTTGCACGGACAGCCTGGGCAGAGGCCTGAGATCCAAGAGAAGGGAAAAATCCAGCAACGGTGAAGTGTTATTTCAGGCGCTTTATTTGAAAATTCAGAACAGCCAAGTGCAGTGGTACAGACTCCAAAAAAATACTGTTTTTGGAGTCTGTACACTGCACTTGGCTGTTCTGAATTTTCAAATAAAGCGCCTGAAATAACACTTCACCGTTGCTGGATTTTTCCCTTCTCTAACTTTTTTTTTGTTGGGCTATTAAAATAATTTTTCAGCATATTTCTCAAGACATCTCAGGGCTCATGCACACAAACATATTTTCTTTACGCGTCGATTCCGTTTTTTTGCAGACCGTATGTGGAACCATTCATTTCAATGGGTTAGCAAAAAAAAAAAAAACCCCAAAAAAACAACGGAAGTGTGCATTCCGTTTCCATATGTCCGTATTTCCGTTCCGCAAAAAAATATCCTATTATTGTCTGCATAACTATTAGGGGCCAGCTGTTCCTTTCCGCAAAATACAGAATGTACATGGAAGTCATCCATATTTTTTGCGGATGTGTTTTTTTGCAGACCGCAAATTACATTGTGAGCATGAGCCCTAATGAGCCATGTACCATGCCTTTATAGTAATATTTGTTTAACTTATTTTTACTAGGGGTAAATTGTACAAAAAGTTAAAAAAAGTACATTTTTTTAATTATTATTTTTAACTTGCAAGTGTGCTCTAAAAAACGTAGGAATGGGTTCCCAATTCTGTTTTGTCCATTTTGACATATAATATGTATAGTGTTGGGTGAACCAAGATTTTGTTTGGCAGGACAGTGTGCAGCGGTTTATTTACTTTATTTTATTTTTTTTTAGGCCAAGTTCACACTTTAAAAAAATATTTACGGAAAAAAGATACAAGACATCCTGCATGATATGATAGCAAAATGTGCGGATGTGCAAGGCTACATTTAGAAATTCATGGGAAAAAAATGCACTATAACAATAGATGCAAACAACATATGGACTAAGCCCTCACTCTATTCATTAAATCGGAGACTCTTAGCCAATTCATTTTGATCAAAATACATCTGTGCCCACCTACCCAGCGCCACGGTGGTCTCAGTTCAGGCAGGTCCTACGCTAAACCTACCTATGAATTTCCAAGTTCACACTTTCGTTAATTGGTCAGTTTTTTTCCATCAGTTATTGTGAGTCAAAACCAGCACTGAAGCCTACACAGAGATAAGGTATAATGTAAAGATTTTTTTCCTGTTCTATATTTGTGACCCGTACATGGTTTTGTCTCACAATAACTGATGGAAATAAGCCTATACAAGTTGCTACTGTTTTCCCAGAACCTGACATGCTCCTGCGAGATTGTAGGAGGTTTAAAATTATGCTATACATTAAAGGGGTTATCCACCGGTCTCTTCTAATAGCTGATCGACCAGGGTCCTGGGTGTTAGACATGGATAGGGGCAATCTCACTTGACATACTATGGGGGCCACAAGGAGACATTATACTGTATGGGGGCCACAAGGAGACATTATACTGTATGGGGGCTACAAGGAGACATTATACTGTATGGGGGCTACAAGGAGACAGTATTCTGTATGGGGGCTACAAGGAGACAGTATTCTGTATGGGGGCTACAAGGAGACAGTATTCTGTACAGGGGCTACAAGGAGACAGTATTCTGTATGGGGGCTACAAGGATACATTATACTGTATGGGGGCTACAAGGAGACATTATAGTGTATAAGGGTGGCCCCCCATACAGTATAATGTCTCCATGTAGCCTCCATACAGTATAATGTCTCTTTGTGGCTCAATAGGACTTTGACTAAAAGTAGCCATACACATAAAATAACAAATGGCCGCCAGTTAGCCATTCGTTGGATGGTGTGTTCATTCGTAAGAACGATGCCACCATGCACAGTATCAACTATACTGCCTCATCATGCAAGCAGTTTAGTTGATTTGCATAATTTCTAGGGCAAGTAGTCAGGTAGTATGTTTTCTGCCTGGTGTCGGCTAAAAATATCCAACCTGACAGGTCAGCCATTGTCCAGACTTTAGTTGCTGATCTGTGACTAATTTTTGGACGGCCAAACGTCGATCAAATGTCCCTAATTGGCCATTTTGGCCAATGGAAAACTTATGTTTATGGCCATCTTTAGACTACAGTAGACAGTTCAAGTTATGTCTCTATTACATAAAATTTTCACTTATTACTGTAACCATTATCCAATACACGATATGAAAATATATATATTTTTTTATTTAAATCATATGCCTACTTGTAATAGGAGTAATTGTAAAATGTTTTATACTTTACAATTAAAGACCTGAAACATGAGTACACGTTTTGGGTGTTTTTCTTGCATATTTATTGTGATATACATCATTATCACGATAAATTTCTAAATATCGTTATTGTCGGAATATATGTTTGATATCGCCCAACCCTACGCCCATAAGTCTTTAGCTATGCATCTGCTGATTAGCTGTACTCTTCATAGGCCACGTCATAAATTAGGCACACTGCCAGTAGTCCGTGTGTTGGGAATAAAAACTACACAATAAAAACCATTCCAAGTGTAAAAGATGTTAAATGTTTGGCCCGATGTCACTTCTCCCCGCCAGCCCCCATCACTCCCAAGTTGCAAGCACAGCACAAAAACACCCATGCAACAAAATATTGTTGCTTGGTTGTGTAAAAAGTCGTAAAATGGGGTATTGACACTTTATGCCAAAAACTGGCATTGCACCTGTTGTAATTGTCCTCCAACCAGCTGTCCATGTAATCTATTGACACCGTACTGTAGGTCCCACAAACAGAAAGAAGCTCTTTACAGTTTCTCTCCATGTTGGCGAATAGTTGGGGATCCTTAATACATGACAAACTCCTTTACCTGAAAATGAAAAGGGTTATCCTGGAAAAGATATCCTCGGGATAAGTCATTCTTATAACATCAGTGGGGGTTCAAGTCCCGGCATCTCTGCCGATCAGCTGTTTCAGGGATCGTAGACAAAAGTCCTGCATGCACGACTTTAGTCTCTGCTTCAAAAATCTTCCTCTGAGTGGAAACCTAATGGACCACATTATAGTTTATGGGGCACATGGGCTCTGTTCAGCTCAGTTGTGTGCCGAATCTTTCCTTTCTGTTCTCCCTCTCCTATAATGCAGTAGGAGACCGGAAAGGCCGGACTCTGATGTGAACTAAGCCTACGCTGCAACTAGGCCATGTGACAGATGTACAGTAATGTCACTGGCCTAGGAAGAGGCTGCAGCGCTCAAGGCCTCTTCAAACAGCAGATCGGTGGCGGTTCTGGGTGTCTCACCCTCGCAGATATCATACTGATGACCTATCCTGAGGATATCATAAATATCTTTTCCTGGTTAGTCCCTTTAACTAACAGCGAATGTGAAACTATTTTCTAATTAGGTAATCTCTTGTTTTCTTAAATCAGAATACCCATTTCATTGAAATAAAAGTACATAAAGGTATGAAACACTGACCAGTTCGAGAAATCCCACCATCTCCTTAGTGATCATCTTGCCATGGGAGACCTTTGTGTCTTTACTAAAACAAGTTAAAGTAAGAATTGTTATAATAATAGCAAAACAAATACATAATCTTCCTATCATTTTAATTGTTTCTTTATTCAAGTCAGATTGGTTCTAATAAAAGTGCAGTAATAATGAAAGTTTATAATACATATTCGAGGTGAACAAATTTCTTCAAATTTGTTTTGTGTCCGCTTCCTCTGGTGGGTCAGCTGACATTGTCACATGAAAGCTGCCTGCTGCCCATTCACAGCGCTGTGAGCAATGCGCTGCTTAGTTATAGCGCCTGGCCTGCCCCACAGCAGTACTTCCTGAGTGTGTGAGCTGTTGCACTGGTCTGCTCATTGAGAGTAAGCAGAGAGAGCCAGTGAAGGGCCAGCGGAGGCAAGCAGAGCTAGTAGGATTCAGTCAGTACTAAGTTGCTTCTGTGTGTCTATGACAGTGGCTAGCGATTGCAATTTGAAGGAAAATTCAATTTACTGCGAAGCCAAATTTCCTTGTGCTTCATGGTAGCTAACCGATTTTCCCTAAACGGCGGTAAAAAAAAAAAAAAAAAATCATACTTACCTCATCCATTTGCTCACAATGGGCCAGTCACTTTCATCTTGATTGAAGAACTCGCACGAAATCCTGTGCGCAGTGACGTATGACATCACCACACCGGCCGACGTGATGACGTCGTGAAATAATTTGTCACAAAGCAAAATTTAAATTTATGAATACTTCATTAATCTCTCACAGTGGCAGTCACACGTACACAAAATGCACACTTTAGACACTCCAGAAAGTACTACAAGCCTAACCCTGGTTTGCTGAGACTCGCCAGCCATTGCTCAGCGTTCTTTCTCCTCCCGGATGCCATGCCATTCACTTAGCACACAGGCCAGAACTGGTTGCGACTGGAGGCCTCTGCAGTGCATCAGAAGAGCTCAGTCTCAGGAGGACACAAGGTACAAGGATATACATAGTGTACATCACTAATGTCCCCTCACTGACATACCCCCTCCTGAAGTCCACTGACACCCCCCCCCCCCGACTCCAATAAGTTTATAGGTGAAGAGGGGGGCCTTCCTTTAGACAGCTAAAAGGGTTGACAAATGTGTTTGTAAGATGATTTGTAAGATGGCATTTATCTATATAGCCCTTTTTAAATTCTGCCCCATTTTCTATATTTCATAAGGTATGCCCACTTGTTTGCCAAGTCTTTTGTGCTCTCCACAAAGAGATTCTGTCCATAAAATGGCTGCTGATGGAGGGTCATGTGATCAGGCAAATCGCCTTCATGTGACATCTCCTATGTTCATATTCACTGCACCTGCCATCTGCTCTTGAAATGGTGGGAGTTTAGTGGAGGTGCAGTGTGTCCGAATAGAGAAAACATCCCATGAAGGTGATTTGCCTGGTCATGTAACCTTCCATTAGCGGCCATCTTATGGACAGGACCTTTGTGTTGACAGCACAGAAGACTTACTTAACAAGAGGACATGGCGTATAAAGCATAGCAAACAACACAGAATATCAACAATGGCTATATGAGTAATTGTGATATAGTCATCTTACATACACATTGGTTAACCCCTATCAAGTAACCCCTATAGAAAGTGGACAACCCCTATCAAGTAGCATCACAGAGTTATCACAGATCTCTTTGTGTTATCTATGGTGTTACACAGGACTGCAGATGACATCTACTGCATTACCTGCACTCAAAGAGTTATCACTGTGTTATCTGTGGTGTACCTAGAAGTCGTAGTCCTCTCCTCTCATACCTCTTCCCTGTAATGTCCTCTGATATCACATAATAACAGCCCGAATATGCTGAGAGTTGTAGTCCTCTTCTCTTACACCTCCTCCCAGTAATGTCCTCTGATGTCACATAACAACCTGGATATGCTGGGAGTTGTAGTCCTCTCCTTATATCTCTTCCCTGTAATGTTCTCTGATACCACATAACAGCTGGGATATGCTGGGAGTTGTAGCCAGGCATGGGATTCAGCCGGTTCCCTCCGGTTCTCCAGATCCGGTTGTTAAAATCCTGAGCCGCGGCGCAGGAGAGGTAAGGAAGGTTTTTTATTTTAATGTGATGGGGCAAAGTGGTCTGATCTGAGGTCTGATGGGGGCACAATGGGCTGGTCTGAGGTCTGATGGGGGCACAGTGGGCTGATCTGAGGTCTGATGGGGGCACAGTGGGCTTATCTGAGGTCTGATGGGGGCACAGTGGGCTTATCTGAGGTCTAATGGGGGCACAATTGGCTGATCTGAGGTATGATGGGGGCACAATGGGCTGATCTGTTTTGTTTTTTTTTTACTTTAAAATAAGATATGTGCAGTGTGCATAGGGATTTGTTCATAGTTTATTTTATAGTCCAACGGTCTGAGGGACAGTGAACTGGGGGGCATTGCTGGCATATGGGGACCACTATGGGGGCATCTACTTGGGGCATTGCTGGCACATCATGGGGGTATTACTGACACATTATGGGGAACACTATGGGGGCATTTATACTGGCACGTCATAGGGGATACTGTGGGGGCATCTTAAACTGGCACATTATGGGGGCACTGTCGGGAAGAGGAGAGGAGCACTATGTGGGCATTTACTAGGGACATTATATAGGGGTATTTTATACTTGCACACATTATAGGGGCACTAAGGGGGATTTTTTTTGTACTGGCACACATTATAAGGGACATTCTTTGTACTGGTGCTCATTTTAAGTATTGAAGGTGGCAGGATGATGGAAAAGTAGGAACCTAAGAAGTCTTTTCGTCAAACTGCAGAGACGAGAGATGGGTGAAAAATCATCATGGTGCCTGGTCTGAAAGGAGAAGATGAGAAAAGAGAACGTCTGCATCAGAGGAGAAGTCACTGGATGTAAGAGGTATATGCGCTGTATGCTGGATAGCACTGAATATAATGTGTTTGCAAATATGTCTGTAGTGCTAGGTACAAATGTGTATAAAATGTATATGGAGCAGGTAAATCTACTGTAAGTGTAGCCTATGTGTAATTTATATACTGTATGGTGTATATTGTATATGTGATTATGTGAGTGTAGTGTCTATATAGTCTGTTTATGTATGAGTACCTCCCAACCATCCCAAATCCGGCATAACTACTGTGTGGGGGGCACAATGGAGACTAGGCAGGGTTGGAACAGGGTTGGTACAGATAGACATTGAGTGGAGTTAGAGGTGTGGGCCAGCGCTTTACAAAAACTCGCAGAGCTGGTAGTTTAGGCTTTTTAAAAGTGTTGTGGTATGTGTATATATGGTGTATTTATGTGTGTGTACCATATATATGGGGCATGTATATGTAAACAAGTGTCGTGACGCCGCGTGTCCGCCGTTTAGTACGGAACCTGTTCTTAAAAATTTGAATCCCACCCCTGGTTGTAGCCCTCTCCTCTTATACCTCCTCCTTATAATGTCTAATATCAAACTCTTGGAGGCAGCGAGGAAAGGTGTGAAATATCCCAAGTAGGCTCCAATTGGTGATTAAAGCAATGATTTAATTTAAAGATTTCTATTTTCAATTGGCTGACGCTGTTATAGAGATTATGATTTTCTTTCTGTTTGTTGTATCGTAACTCACCGTCCCAAGTATGATGTCTTCCTTCTGGGGGTTTGATGTCCTCCTTTTTGAAGTAATAAAAATGGACACCCTAATGCCAGTACACACACAGTAATAATGAGTGATGTGTGTGCCGAGGAAAAGCCCATGCTGTAATGAGTGTTTGTCATCTATTACAGGCCAGGCCTCATTCCTCTGACCTGCTCTCTCCAGCAGGTGTGATGCAGTGACAATGCCTGATGGACTGAGTAGAAGAGCACACGGGCCGAGGGTCATCCCCCGGCCTATCCTTGTTTACTCAGCCCTGCAGTTGCGATTATGTCACTGGATGGTATCTCCTGGGTAGTCCGGGATGTATTCCGCTCATCAGGAGAACAGGGCTTGGTGAGTATTACTAAAATATTTTATTTTACTTACACCACTAGGGGCATTCACTTATATTAAGTGGAGTACTACCGTGTGGGGAGCACTACTATGAGTATAAACTAATGGGGCATTACTGTATGGGTGCACTAAGAAGTCATAATTATTGAGTGTGTGGGGGTTTTTTTTTGGCAAGTGTGGGCAGTATTGATTAGGCATGGGAAGGAGGGTGTCGGGGAAATTTCTCCGGAGGGGGTGTGAGGTAGCTGTTCAAAAAATTTGCTGTGGGTCCAGCCTTTTCTTGTCACCGACACTGCGGCACCGATCCTGTAGGCGGTGGGACCCGGCAGCAACACAGCACCACTGCTGCATGGCCAGTTGGAGTTCCTGAGAGCTTTAGGTAAGGTAAGCTTTGACAACTGTTCACATGGTGCGGTGCTGTGTGGTGGCCATTGTCGCTCTGCTGGTGGGTGGTTGGACCCAGTGCTGTGTTTGGCATGGCTGGGCAGCAGTGGTGCTGTGTGGCCGCTGGATCCCTCCGCCTGCCGGATCGTCGTTGCAGTGTCGGTGGTCACCGTGCAGTGCTGCACCAAATTTAGAGTAGGTCCCACTCAAAGAGGCAATATTGGCATGGTGAGTGGGCTTATGCTTTTTGATCAAAATGTACACTAAAGCCTCAGTAAGGTGGTACACATGCGTCAAGTAGCGCTGTCTTCTGCTCAGTAAGCAGGGATGAGATCAAAGCATAGTGTATGGATGTGCGATCCAGTTCTTTTCTCACATTTACATGTTCTCATCATTACACTTAACTCTCCTGGCCTGCCTCCATCTGCAATTTTACACAAACACATGGTTCATTACTGTGAGTATCTTCTGCAGGGAAGCAACCACAGATGTGTTGGAAGACATTTGTTACTGATGTAAGAAAAACATTCAGTTGCTTGTAAGTGGAGACGTTCAATAAAGCTGCAGTAGCCACTTTGATGAAGCCTGTGTGTATGATTATACTCATTGGAGGAAATTTATCAATAATGGTATATTTTGCACCGGGAAAATCCTTACAAATCAGGAATCAAAAGTGATGATTTGTTTCTTTTGTGTCTTTTGTAATTGTAGGCTAATATGTCCTTTTATAAACAAATGTGACAACCTTTATGCTGACATATTAAAATGATTGTAGCAGTAGTAGGACAGCACTCGATCCGTCGGTTGCACTGCACGGGAAGGAAGGGGGGTGGGGGAGGTCTCCCCACAATCAGTATTCAAGGAATCCCAGCAAGCGTATTTCGTTCAGCTTGGTGTATGCTTTATTGTAACCAACAGAACTGTTTTTTCAGGATACATTTTGGCCCGTCCAGCCTTTCTCAACTGATAATACAGACTAGTACAGAGTGACATTTTATAGGTAATACAATCTCAATCACAGGAAGTGACACCATGAATACATCATCAAACAGGAAATGATGTGCACAAAATTTAAATAAATCTAAATAAATCAGAATAAATCAAAACTGAATCATAAACAAATCATATTAATCCATAAATCTGAAAAGAATACGTTTGCCCAAAGTTATATTAGCGCTGGGTTGAGGTCTGTAAAGAGAAAAGAGGGTTTTTATTCTATCCCATCAGTTCAATTTTCCAAATGCACAATCTCATAGTGTCTGTTCAAACCTCTAGGTTGCAAGGTATCCAGAGTGTGGATCCAATACGCCTCTCTTTTTAAAGTAAGTCCACGATATGTAAGAATAATCTCTTGTTACCGATACCTTTCCATTTTCATAGCTGCAAACATTAAATTTCCCAATTGAAATACCAAGTAATAGAGAAGGTCCATCAACCAAGGAGAGGGGCTGTTATCAAAAGGTTACTATTAAAAAGGGTGGCATATTGGATCCACATGCTGGATACCTTGCAACCTAGAGGTTTGAACAGAGACTATGAGATTGTGCATTTGGAAAATTGAACTGATGGGATAGAATAAAACCCCTCTTTTCTCTTTACAGACCTCAACCCAGCGCTAATATAACCATGAGCAAACATATCCTTTTCAGATTTATGGACTAATATGATTAGTTTATGATTCAGTTTTGATTTATTCTGATTTATTTAAATTTTGTGCACATCATTTCCTGTTTGATGATGTATTCATGGTGTCACTTCCTGTGATTGGGATTGTATTACCTATAAAATGTCACTCTGTTCTAGACTGTATTATCAGTTGAGAAAGGCTGGATGGGCCGAAACGCATCCTGAAAAAACAGTTCTGTTGGTTACAATAAAGCATACACCAAGCTGAACGAAATACGCTTGCTGGGATTCCTTGAAGACATATTAAAATGAGACATTTAATTGTATTTGCGACCATGTATCTGTGCTCAACTGATTTTGAACTTGTGACTCCTTTAAAGGGTTTCTGTCACCAATTTTTAGCATATTAAACAGGATGATATTTCAAATGTGTAAATGTCCGCTGATGCTAAATATGTATTTTACTTTATTGCCAGTGGCCCCTTTTTTGTGTAATTTAACCTTTTATAATATGTTAATTAGCCTCCTAGGAGCAGGGGGGGTGGTACCCCTGCACCTAGAGGCTCTGTTTCCCCACCTCACAAAACGCCTCCTTTTGCTTCATTGACAGGGACAGGCAGCTTGCTCCATCTGCTGCCAGCCCTGTCCGCGATCCAAATCCCGCGCCTGCACCGTGCGTCCTTCATTAGGCGCAGGCGCAGTGAGTGTAGCAGGCTGCCAGGCTCCCAGCTTCCTCACTGCACCTGCGCCGAATGAAGGACGCACGGCGCAGGCGCGGTATTTGGATCGCGGACAGGGCCGGCAGCAGATGGAGCGAGCTGCCTGGCCCTGTCACTCAAGCAAAAGGAGGCGTTTTGCGAGGTGGGGAAACAGAGCCTCTAGGCTTTTGCTGCACTAATTGGGGTTACAAAGTGCTCTAATGCTACAGATTTTAGGTTGTTTGCATTACTTGATACATGAGTAATTCCAGCAATCCTTGCTTCTGTTATTGGGGTGAAACTGCAGTCTGATGCAACCAGTTTGGGGTGTATTTAGTTGATATATAAGTACATCCATTCCTCCTTGATTCTGGGGTGAAATTGCACTCTGATACAAACAGTTTTGGGGTGTATTTAGTTTATATATCAGTACTCCCATACTTCCTTAATTCTATAGTGAAAATGCGATCTGATACAACCAGTTTTGGGTGTATTTAGTTTATATATAAGTACATCCATCCATCCTTGCTTCCGGGATGAAAGTGCGGTCTGACATGCTGTACGGGTGAAGAAAGCACACTCCTCAGGCTTAAAAAAAATCACACCATAAGACCGAAAACAGAAAACCCGAAAAGGGATCATCGCCGAGGCCACCGTTTGCCGAAGCAGAACACTTCTATACACACTTTTAGGGTGGTCAAATTCTTTTATACTTAATTTGATGTCAGTCAGTAGTTGCAGAGTTGTTGTGCAATAGTGGCCTGATACTACAAACTCTAGGGTGAGTTCACAGTTCAATTATTTGGTCAGTTATTTCCATAATTTTTTGAGAGCCAAAACCAGTAGTGAAGCCTAATCAGAAATAAGATGTAATGAAAAGATCTGCACCTGTTCTGTGGTTTGACCCAAATCTGGTTTGATACTACACATTCAGGAGTTGGTGTGAAACTGTGGCCTTATACTATACATTTTAGGGTGTTCAAATTATTTTACACTTAATTTGATGCATCAATCAGTAGTTGATATAGTGATATAATGGCCGTGAGTCAGCAGTGTGAGATCTGTAGCCAAACGTGCCCGGGTTAGACCGCCTGCTACGCAGGAACCTTCCTGTCTGGAAAGAAGTAGCGTTGCATGGGTTCACTGAGGCAGTCAGCATGAAGTGGTGGGGGGAAAATGCCATACTCGGCAATGTGGGAATTTTTCATCAAGCTGCCAGAGGACGTCAGCATGGCCCACTCTGTGACTGGGCCACTGTGTTGACTCCTCATGCAATTCCTCATGCGATTCCCACCCCCACCACTCTATGATTGGGCCACTGTGTTGACTCCTTATGCAATTGCTCATGCAATTCCCACCGTCACCACTCTGTGACTGACCACTGTGTTGACTCCTCATATGGTTGCTTCCCTCCCCATCATGTAACTGGGCCACTCTGTTGAATCCTCATGCAGTTTCCACCCTCCCCACTCTATGATGGGGCCACTGTTGTCCCTGTTTGTTGACATCACCATTTAGTTTGTCCTTCTTCTGATTTGTGAGAAGGACGGAAAAATGAGAAACACAACAGATCCTGTCTTTGTAGCAGACGTAAGGCCTGTATAACACTGTCCATATTTTGCATCAGGATACACTCATGAATTGGAAGCCAAAAGCTGGAGTGGGTACAAAACACAGAAGACATGCAAACTTTCCAGTCGTGTCATCTCTGTAAACAATAACGTCAACACAAATTTACTGCTGACACCCCCTCCACTATGTCAGGGAGGCACTACTTGTATCAGCATGTAACAGAACAGGTTCTGTAGAAATCTATGTGAAATCAGCTGATGACAGTGTAAAAGGAGTGTGTTCTTTCACTCTATAGTAGAATCGTGGGCCACTGCAGTTAGCGCCCAGGTGGGCAAGGTGATTTATTTTGGTTTATGTCACATCCATATGGATGCTTAACAGTGACTTATGAACTTGGATATACTTTGTTGCTTGTAAAAATAAAAGTTGTTTGGACTTTTAACACCTGAAGTCTGTGAGTCTGTCATTGCTGAACCCACCACAGGTACATAGACCTATCTCCAGCGGTCCCATAGCAATGAATGGATTGAGAGAACACTTTTTTGGCCAGCCTCTCAGTATATTTCAGTGAGGCTCCAGGGTACTGGGCCTCTGTTCTCGTTATTGATTTAGGTCCCAGCAGTAGGACCCCCACCAATTCCCTATCCTCTGAACAGGGGATAACTAGTTTTAACTGGAATACCCCTTTAAAGAGGGCCTGTCACTAGAAAATGCAATGCAATCTGAAAGCACCATGAGCAGGAAAAGCCAAGTAGATTGATACATGTTTATGTGGGGAAAATATTTAGTAAACCCTGCAATTCATGCATTTAGATCTTTGCATTTTCGACCTCCTGTGAACAACTATCTGTATAGGATGAAGGGGTTATTAGTGATTGACAGCATTGTGTTTATAAGTGTGCAAGCAGAGAACGCTATCAGTCACTGATAGCACCTCCTCACTATACTAATAGCTGTTCACAGTAGGTGGAAAAAGCAGAGATATACATGTATAAATTACAGGTTTTACTGAATATTTTACCACATAAATATATATCAATCCGCCCTGCTTCTCCTACTGTACAAAAAAATATATTAATCTGCTCGGCTTCTCCAGCTCTAAAACATGGTGTTTCAGATTGGTTTGTGGTGACAGGGCCTCTTTAAGTCCTGGAAAAAGAATAGGTGAGGGTACGTCCACAAGTAAATCTGAGGCAGAAAAATCTACCCCAAACCATGCTGCTGATTTAAAATGGACAGCTGAACATCATACAGCAGAATTTTGGTGAAGGTGCCACTATTACCACAACTAAGTGTTATGGTAGTAACTGCACCACCAGCAAGTTGGCCAGATGGGGTTGTATACAAGCTAATTGTTGGTCAAGAATAGTTTTCTCATGGCCACACATTCCGTTATGGATGTCTCATGATAGAGTGGAGGTGTCTGAATAAGAGAAGAAGAATGTGATGATGATGACAACGATTGTATTGCTTGGGTATGAGAGTTGGCTGCCATAAAGAAGACCAGGAGAAAGTTAGACTTGTTCTGACTGGGAATGCAGGAGCATTCTATTTTCCCACAGGATCTGATGCCGCCTCATGTGCTGCTGATACCTATGTTTGTGTTTGAACATTCACAACCTATTTTAATCCTGCAGATCTCGCACACTATGCTTTGTGTGCTGACCTTCGAGAAAAAATGCAGCACAGGAGTTGCTAACACAGAGCTAGTGGCAGCCACGCTTGTCATTGATCTGGTTCTTTTTGAGTCTGAACCCACAGTATCAACAGCATCACAAGTTCTAGAGCTGACCACAATATAAACAGATCTGGCCTTGACAATTCTTTTGGAGGTTTTGGCTGAACATTGCCTCCATTCTTTATTGCCACTGCGGTGACTACCTTTCTCCTCTGATGTCTCCTCCTCAGCACCCCTATCCGGCTCCCAGTTTCTGTCCAACACACTATCATCATCATAGTCCACTACCCCCACCACTTTCAGCAGACAGTGATATAGTATGTTGTCAAAGCCTCTTTTGTCAAATCCCTTCTGCCACCACTATTAACACATTCTGACTCTCAGATGACGAGGCATGGGTCTTTCATTTTACATTCTTCCATTTTCCAGACATTTTATTATGAGACCTTTTAAAAACTCATGATTTTCCTAAATGAAAAGTCACAGGTTTGGTTGGTACACAGCCACACATATTATGGAACAGTTATAGTAAAACTGTAAGTGTGTTCTCTGTAATTTAAAGACATGGGTGCAATTAAATATCATTCTCCTTCTACAAACACACTGCACACTGCTATTAACAATTTACTTTGGGAATAAAGCAAAATTGGTGCCGGTAATATTTTTGTAAAAAAAAAAAAAAAGATTTCTGTCATATGAAACACATGTTACAAACCTGTAATGCAATTATTCCCCCCTACCACAAATATAACGATGCAGGAAAGGCTGGTAATATTTGTGTCTACTGTGTAATCTGCATTTCACAATGCTGGGTCAAAAAAGAGATTTCTATACTACAAAGCATATGTTGCATATTGGTAATGCAAATATTCTCCCCACCACCTCCACCATCAATATAATGATGCAGGAAAGTTAATATTTATGCCTACTGTGTAATTTATGTTTCACACCACTGGGTCAAAAGTTTTCTATTCTATAATACACACATTGCAATTTTGCAATGTGATTATCCCCCATCCCACCACCAATATAACAATGCAGGAAAGGCTGTTAATATTTCCATCTACTATGTAATTTGCTTTTCACAAATCTGAGCCAAAAAATATATTTCTGTAGTACAGTATAAAACACACTGCAAACTTGTAATGTAAGAATGTGCCCTCCTACCACCAATATAACGATGCAAGAAAGGCAGTAATATTTCTGTCTATAGTGTATTACATTTAGGCCCCAGTAACACGTCCTGATTTTTGCTCCGCATCCTATCCGCGTCCGATCCGCAATAAGGGATCTAAAATGCGGATAGTATGCGGATCCATTCATTTCAATGGTTCCCAAAAAATTGCGGACATCACTCCGTGTGCTGTCCGCATCCGTGTTTCCGTTCCAATTGTCCGCAATAAAAAAAACAGCATGTCCTACTTTCATCCCGAAATTGCGGTCTGTAGCCCAATACAAGTCTATGGGACGTCCGTAAATGCGGAAGACATGCGGAAGGCATCCGCATGTCATCCGCATTTGCGGATTCCGTTCAAGGAGGGTAAAAAAAAAAATAAAAGGTATTTCATCCTTTGCGGATCCGCAAAAAACGGATGACATATGGATACATCCTCTCCGTTTTTTACGGAAAAACGGAACGGATGTGCTGGAAAAACTGAGTTTTTTGCGGAACAACGGATCCGCAAAAAACTGACCGTTTTCCAGGATGTGCACAAATACGGACGTGTGAATGGAGCCTTAATTTCACTTTTATAAAAGTTGCATTACTGCTTTTGCTATAAATCCAAGTTAGGAAGAAACAGCATGGCACTCTCCTTAGGAGGTTTCAACTAGCCTTGAGAAAGCGTCAAGTGGCGTGAAACGGCCTTAGGCCGTTTTGTGTGTATCGAGGCATACCCGTGATATGTGGACCTAATAAAAGAAGGTGAATTTGTACTAAGGCGAGTGCCTTGCTGTTTCTTCATAACTTGGATGTATTGCAGTATCTTCTATTGTGCACTGAGCACCCATGGACATTGTGAAACTAAAAGTCTCAGGATATCAACTGAGTTGAGTAGTAGTGCTGACTATAAGTCTTTTTACTGGATTGATTTATTTTACTATAATGCAACAAGGTTTTTTTTTTTTACCTTTCTGAATTTTCATTCATTATTCTCTTTCTATAATACTGGAGACCATAACTGCTGTCATCATCAGTAGCTTTTCCTGTTGGTGATATGGTGATAAGTGCATGACATTAGATATCCCTTTGAATTTTAAAGCAAGGTTACACATTGTTACATGGCAGTGTGGCACATTGCTAAGAATATTTTTTATATTTGCCTGTTCAATCATTATTAGATTTACCAAAAAGACAAGAAACTCGAAAAGTATATATGACTATGAAACCAAAAGTCGAAACACGTACCAGTTTTTGATGCAGCTGTTTGATTTTGGCCCATTTTATTGAACTGATGCAATCAAGTTTAAACGTGGAATAACTGAGAAGACTGCAAAACATAGGAAAAACAATTCACATACTGCATGTAGGTTAATCAAAACACTGATTTTAAGAATGCTTTCTACTTCTTCACATGGTACTGAATCAAAACAGAAGACTTTCTACACACTGGCACCATGGTTCTATTGACCTAAAAACAAAATTGTGATAGAAACTTGAGGGTCCCATTATAAGTGAATGAGAGCTTTGAGAAATCACTAGGACCCTAGCTTATGAATACAAAACTCGTGATATCTAATAGCATGCTTCTTATTCACAGAGATTTATTTATTTATTTATTGTGGTGTGGACAAATAACTGCACAAATTTTTTTAGTAGCATATAAATTGGGTTGTGGAATCCCATTCATATGCGCAGAATGCAGATTTCAGTCTGAAATTCATGGCAAAATCTGACAAACTTGAACTTGTGCAGTGTCTGCACTCCTAAACATAGATGCACAATCGCATAGGTAGGTTTAGCGTAGGACCTGCCTGAACTGAGACCACCGTGGCGCTGGGTAGGTGGGCACAGATGTGTTTTGATCAAAATATATTAGCTAAGAGATTTTATCATTAGAGTGAGGGCTTAGTCCATATGTTATGTTTGCATCTATTATAGTGCATTATTTTCTCTGACTTTTTCAAACTTGAATGGACCCTAATGGTTCCTAAGTGTAGCCATATTCCCACTATATAGAGTCAAGTAATATCACTGAAGATAAAATGTCCCCTTAAGACCAATTATATCCCCTCCATATATAGTGTAACTAATTTCCCCCCATACAGAGTCTAGTCATGCCTTGCCATATCTACGTGTCTCCTTTCTCGATGTTGAATACTTACCTCCTCTTCCAGCATTCATTTTGAAAAAAGACAGTTGTCAATGATGTTCAAATAGGGAAGGGAGGAAAGGTAGGTGAAAGAAAAGCTAAGAGGAGGGTTAAATCTAGAAGTATCCCCCATATTGAGGAACAAAAAGTAGATTCCAAAAGTCAGCTGAAAGTTTATGAGTAATTTGAAATGAATGGCATAAATGCATTGTTTTCTACTGGACACTTTTTGAGTTGGGTTCAGGGGCACAGGTAATGGCTAATGGGCCCTGGTGCAAGTGTTCACCTTGGGCCCTCTTCCCTCAGTGCTTTGGGGCTGTAACAGTGTGAAACATTATAGCTGCAGTAATTAAGTTTGGTCAGTAGATGGCAGCAAAGCTAAGCATTAAACTGTCCATATGTATACATGTTTATGCATAGAAATGTATATAACTGTTTTTAGGTTACAAATTCAAGTTAAAGGCAATTTCTGGGACACTGTGGACTCCTACAAGCTTGATAATATGTTGGGATTGCTGTTTTGATGCTTGCCACCAAAGATAGATAGCTGCATCATCACCCAACAGGAAGTAAGCGGTGTGTGGAGTGACAGTTGGCCTTAGAGGAGGGGTGTGCTGAGCTGGCTGTACTGTGTGGGGCTGCTGAGAAAGTGATGCTGCTGGCTGGAGACTTTGTCTGGAGAATCAGAGGCCGTGGTGTGAGCTGAAGGCTATGTTTTGGGGGGGGCACAGTGACCGTCTGAAGTGTACCCCTGAAGTTCAGGAGCAGCAGAGACTACAGCAATTAAAGGCCATGAGGACTTGTGAGTACGGCTTGGCCGCATCCATTTACATCTTATGGCGGAAGTGATATAAGGGACTCTCTTGCTGACACCTTATCACTGAAGAGACTGACCTGTAGATTTAGGGTTTCAGAGTGCTGGAGCATGTTTATAACTTTACTGTAAAAGGAATACAGAATTTACCTGTGGATTACAAGCCTACCTACCTGTTGGATTACAAATAGTATTGCGCAATACTTAGGGTGCACCCCGACGAGGGACCTATCCAGGAGGACTATATCCGTATACAAATTGCATTTTTTTTACCTGTTTATGGGACTTTGGGGCAGAGGGGATTGTGTTTGTTTACATTTATAGATTGTGCTATATTTCTGTATATTTGTCTCCTGTTAATTTTGTGTTGTAATCATTCCCAGGTCTCTTTCATTACTTCAATTAGTAAACTTTATTACTGGGAACAAAACTGTTGAGTGTCTGTGTGGCATCGTGTACCCGCTGAACCTGTGGGCCCAGCCCTTGGTTATCTTACATTTGGCGCTGCGAGCAGGGTACATTGATCACCATGCAGAACTCAACAGGGTCTGGGGAAGCTCCGCCCCTTGCTTCAGTCACCCCTCCTGCCGTGGGAGTAGCTCCGATTGTATGTCTGCCCACAGGGGCGATTTTGAATCAGCTGGTAAAATTTGATGGTCAGAATATGCTGCTAGAAGATTGGGCCACACATCTAAAGAGCACCCTCAGGTTATACAATTTAGTTCCTGATCTGCAATCAGATGTGGCGCTGAATGCCTTGGAGGGAGATGCCAGACGCACTGTAATGCTGTGCCCAGAGGGGGAAAGGAAGACATTGGAATCTATAATCTCAATCCTTGAATCCATTTATGGAGAAACATCCAGTACCGGCAACCTTAGATCCCGTTTCTTCACTCGCTTCCAGCGTGAAGATGAGACTATTCCCCAGTTTGCCAATGCCCTCCAGGAGATCTGGTCACATGTGCTAAAGAGGAGCCAGTGGTGCAAATGTCCTTGGAAACGGAGATTAAATCCTCCGGGATCAGTTTGTCCTCGGATTACGGGGCCCTCCCCTCCGCCAAGCCCTTAAAGATCGTATCCGGGTGAATGATACTATACAGTTTCAAAAGATATTAGCTGAGGCAGTGGCCCAGGATAAAGAAGAGGAGTATGGGACTTACTCAGTTAGGATGCAGGCTGCAGGAGGTCAGAGAACTCCAACTGATGGAGAAGATCTGCGAGAGACAGTGAAGGTACTTAGTGCATCCTTAGCAGATATTCAGAAACAATTGGCTCAATTACAGTCCCCGGGTCACTCTGATTACCGGGAAAGGGGTGCTGCTCTGGAGGCTGGGTCAAGAAACTTCCCCATGCATCGTACCGGTCCATCTCAATCTACAGCTGGACAGACTTGGGGTTTCACTAATGATCGGAGAGCAAGGGGTCCCCAGTGTTGGATCTGCCATGAAAGAGGACATATCTCCCGGCAATGCCCAAAGAAGCATTTGAATCAAAACCAGCTGCCGTTAAACAGGAACCTCCCGCGGTAGTGGGGCATACCGCGGGGGAGGTAAGGTGCCGGAATGTCCCTGAAGACCCTCGGGACTTGGTGGCTGAAAGCCCCTACCTAGAAGTGCTGATTGAAGGATAGATGGTGACATGTCTTATAGACACAGGTTCAGAAGTTACCACAATGCCCTTGAAATTCTTTGAGAGTAATTTCAGCCATCTGATGAAACCTGACCAAGAAAATTTGATTAAGTTGACGGCAGTAAACCAGACTGCTATACCTGTGTTCGGGGTGGCTTGGGTGAGAATCGAGCTATGTGGACAAGACATCGGCAAGAAGGGGGTGGTGCTGGTAGAGAAACCGGCTCGGGATGGAGCCCCAGTTGTATTGGGAATGAATATCCTGCGAGAATTAGATCGGCTCATGTTTACAAAAGATGGCCCGGGTTATTGGAGGAAGACAACTTCTCACAAGCCAACACAAAGAGCATTCCAGAGGTTGATCAGAACATGCGGTATCCATAAAAAAACTCCTGAGGGTAAACCCATAGGAGCAGTCTATGCTCCGTACAGAACTTCCTGCACCATACCTCCACGTCAGGAGAAGATGATACGAATGCCAATTGGAGGCCATCGGAAGCTTAATGGGATAGATGTGCTAATGGAACCTTTAGGCCTATCAGAAGCCAGCCGAAGCCCAGTGGTTGCCAGAACTATAGTGACAGTTGCAGATGGCCACGTGTTAGTCCGGTGTATCAACGTACATGATTATGCAGTTACTTTCCATGAGGGAGAGAAGGTGGCTGAGCTGCATGTGCTGCAAGAAGAGACCCTTACGGGTAGCCAGTTAGCCCTACGGGCCGTACAAGGTGATGTCTGGACCTTGGCAGTGGATAAGAATTCTAAAGAAGAGCCCACGCCTGAGTGGAATGGCCGGCGAATATTAGAGCACATGGAAATTGATACTAGCCAATTCACCACTGAACAAATGGAAAAGATTGAAGCAGTGCTGTGGGAGTTTCAATCCATTTTTTCACAGTGTGAAGAAGACTTTGGGTGCACAACAGCTATTGAGCACGAAATACCTACTGGGAATACCCTCCCAATTAGAGAAAGGTACCGTCAGATCCCTCCTACTCTCTATCAAGAGGTGAAGACTATGATGTCCAAGATGATAGAAAGTGGAGTGGTAAAGGAATGCCAAAGCCCATGGGCTGCACCGGTGGTCTTGGTACGGAAGAAAGATGGGTCCTTGAGATTCTGCGTGGATTACCGGAAGTTGAATGTAGCCACAGTAAAGGACGCCTTTCCTCTGCCAAGAATTGAAGAGTCATTGACGGCTCTACAACGTGCTAAGTATTTCTCAACCTTAGACCTGGCAAGTGGTTATTGGCAAGTACCCGTTGCAGAGAAGGATCGTCAGAAAACTGCCTTTATACTACCTATGGGGCTGTATGAATTCAACAGAATGCCCTTTGGGCTGACAAATGCTCTGGGTACATTCCAACGTCTGATGGAACACTGCCTGGGTGAATTGAATTTTGAGTCAATTCTGATCTATCTGGATGACGTGATAGTCCATGCACCAACGTTCGAGGAGCATTTGAGGAGGTTGCGGCAAGTGCTAAGTAGGCTCAGTAGCCATGGCCTTAAGATCAAGCCAAGAAAGTGTCATCTCTTCCAAACTGAGATACAGTATCTAGGCCATGTAGTATCAGCTGAAGGAGTTCACCCTGCAGATAGTAAAGTGGAGGCAGTGAGCAAGTGGCCACAGCCTAAGACCCTTCGGGAAGTTAGAGTGTTTCTGGGACTGGCCGGTTACTACAGAAGATTTATAAAGGGATTTGCTAAGATTGCTAGTCCGCTACATGAACTCTTGAGAGGGACTTCTCAGAGTCCAAAGTCATGCCCTGTATCATGGGGGCTGCCACAGCAACAAGCATTTGATGAACTGAAGAAAGCCCTGACTAGTGCTCCCATCTTGGCATTCGCTCAATATGACAGGCCATTCATTCTGTACACTGATGGAAGCTTGCATGGTTTGGGAGCTGTGCTAGCACAAGAACAAGAAGGCCAGGAACGAGTTATTGCGTATGCTAGTCGATCCCTAAGGGACTCTGAGCGAAATCCAGAGAACTACAGCTCATTCAAACTGGAATTATTGGCACTAGTCTGGGCAATGACAGAGAAATTCTCATGATATCTGACAGGGGCACATGTTCTAGTAAGAACCGACAATAACCCATTGGCCCATTTGCAGAATGCAAAACTTGGTGCCCTGGAACAGCGGTGGATGGCTAGAATGGCCAAGTATGACTACACCATTAAATATCGTGCTGGTAAAGACAATTCCAATGCTGACGCCCTATCTAGGGTCACCTGGGAGATGCCAGTTGGCGAAGTTGATGTAGAGGATGAAGGGACTGAAATACCCGATCTTAGTCAGGTGCCTCGCCAGTCGCCAGTGGCAAGCTCAAGTGGGGTGGCCACTAGTAGCACGGTGCTACTAGGGAAGACAGAGGAAGAATGGGCTCAAGTGCAAGATGATGACCCAGACTTAAGTAAGATCAAAGACTGGGTTAAAACTGAGACCTGGCCCAAGCTTGAAGTGAGAAGTCGATTGTCTTCGGATGGATGGAAGCTGTTGAAACAGTGGGACCGGCTGAGGATTTGAAATGGGGTCGTGTACCGGAGGGTGTTCCTGCCTACAGATCTTGAAGAGAGGTGGCAGATAGTGATACCTGGTGCACTGGCCCGAAGAGTGGCACTTGAAGGGCATGAGAAGGGAGCCCACTTTGGAGCAGACAAAACGTACAAGTGGGTGCAGAGGCTCGTATACTGTCCACAGTTGGAGCAGATTGTCCAAGAAGTGTGCCAGAAGTGTCGTGTATGTGAGCTAGCGAAACCTCCTGAGCAGCGAGCCCCAATTCAAGTGATTCAAACGTCTGCACCATTAGAGATTCTGATGATCGACTACATCTTGATCGGACAGTCAGTGAGTGGACATCAGTACTGTCTTGTGATGACAGATCATTTTACAAAGTTCTATGTGGCAGTACCGACGCGAGACCAAACTGCAGAGTCAGCTGCCCATGCCATTTGCAGACACTTCATCCAGGTTTACGGATGTCCGAAGCGAATTCATTCCGACCAAGGAACTTGTTTCCAAGGAAAACTGATGGAAGAGCTGTGTTGGCTGTATGGGATTGAGAAGTCACGGTCAACTCCATACCATCCACAGGACAATGGAGCCTGCGAGAGGTTCAACAGAACACTTCTGCAGATGCTTCGCACTCTGGAGACAGAACGTAAGAGACGCTGGCCCGAATATCTGCCTGAGTTGCTCTGGGCATACAATAATCGTGTTCATAACACTACAGGTTATACTCCATACATGCTGCTGTTCGGGCGGCCAGGACAAGAGATTGCAGAAATGAACCTCAGCTCTCCTGCTGATGAGATAACTAGAACAGCTGATTCCTGGGTGCAGGAGCATCGAGACAGACCGTTCAACGGGTGGTCAGTGAGAAGTTGCAAAAGCAAGTCCCTAGGGATCATCCGCCTGTGCAAACTGAACCATTGCTACCGGGAGAGCGAGTATTGGTTCGTGCAAAGTGGCCCACCGACAAGTTGGCTAACCGCTGGGAATCACAGCCCTGTATTGTAAAACGGCAAGTGTTTGCAGAAGGTCCAGTCTATGATGTTCAAGTGTAAGGCTCTGATGGGCCGACTCAAAGATTACATCGTAACATGCTCAGACCATGTCTTTCAGAGGGTCGGTCCTCACTTGATAATGCCGGAAGAGTTAAACAAAGACATTCAGACCCAGTGCATCCTAGAGAAACCGAGTGGTGGCTAGTCACTACACCGCCTAGGCAAACTGATGAGGCAGCTGCTCCCCCATGTCCCATGACGGATGATATCCCCGAAAGTGTGCTACCACCCAGAGGGGAGATGGATACAAGTCCTCCACCAGTGTCACAGGACTTGGACATCCCCAGATCGGAGCGCTCCACGGCAGATATACCCCCTCAGCACTATGCAGCAGATGAGTTTATTTGGTAGAGTTGTCGGGACGCCAACATTTTAGTGGGGTGGCATGTAACAGTGTGAAACATTATAGCTGCAGTAATTAAGTTTGGTCAGTAGATGGCAGCAAAGCTAAGCATTAAACTGTCCATATGTATACATGTTTATGCATAGAAATGTATATAACTGTTTTTAGGTTACAAATTCAAGTTAAAGGCAATTTCTGGGACACTGTGGACTCTTACAAGCTTGATAATATGTTGGGATTGCTGTTTTGATGCTTGCCACCAAAGATAGATAGCTGCATCATCACCCAACAGGAAGTGAGCGGTGTGTGGAGTGACAGTTGGCCTTAGAGGAGGGGTGTGTTGAGCTAGCTGTACTGTGTGGGGCTGCTGAGAAAGTGATGCTGCTGGCTGGAGACTTTGTCTGGAGAATCAGAGGCCGTGGTGTGAGCTGAAGGCTGTGTTTTGGGGGGGGCACAGTGACCGTCTGAAGTGTACCCCTGAAGTTCAGGAGCAGCAGAGACTACAGCAATTAAAGGCCATGAGGACTTGTGAGTACGGCTTGGCCGCATCCATTTACATCTTATGGCGGAAGTGATATAAGGGACTCTCTTGCTGACACCTTATCACTGAAGAGACTGACCTGTAGATTTAGGGTTTCAGAGTGCTGGAGCATGTTTATAACTTTACTGTAAAAGGAATACAGAATTTACCTGTGGATTACAAGCCTACCTACCTGTTGGATTACAAATAGTATTGCGCAATACTTAGGGTGCACCCCGACGAGGGACCTATCCAGGAGGACTATATCCGTATACAAATTGCATTTTTTTACCTGTTTATGGGACTTTGGGGCAGAGGGGATTGTGTTTGTTTACATTTATAGATTGTGCTATATTTCTGTATATTTGTCTCCTGTTAATTTTGTGTTGTAATCATTCCCAGGTCTCTTTCATTACTTCAATTAGTAAAGTTTATTACTGGGAACAAAACTGTTGTGTGTCTGTGTGGCATCGTGTACCCGCTGAACCTGTGGGCCCAGCCCTTGGTTATCTTACAGGGCAAAGGGCAAGGGTGCACCTAGCCTTTCTGCTACCTGAGGCAAAAATTTAAATCCCCCCCCATGCCAAATGCTAAACTTAACCTCTTCCCTCCCCACCTAGTAGCGCACCTCTTACTGGTAACAGACCTCTTTCCTATTGGGGCTAGTGCAGCTTCTCAAACTGTGCCTTCTCTCCAGATTCATTCCATTTGGGGCTTTGTGTCTGACGAAGGCTATATGCCGAAACCGTTCACATACTAGACCTTGCCGCTGTTAACTTTGATTACGAATAATAAAGAAAGATGACACCTTTGAAGTGATAACGTTTAATGTGCTGTTATTTATACACGTATGTACACCTAGTGTTAAAGACATACTTGGAAAACTTTACATACAGCAGTACAAAACATACAAGGTATGTAGGTATGTAGATATTCTCTTTCCTCATCTACTCTATTCAGACTAGACGGCCATGATGATCAGCCATCTTTTATCTCTGCAGAGTTTGTAACACAGGCATCTTAGTTTCTGACTTTTACATCATTCTCCAACATTCTGAAAAGCCCATCTTGCCACCTACATTACTGTGCCCACTGTGCTGCCCAACACTGTACTGCAGAAACATTCTCCCTGAAAATGCTAGTACCACACTGATGGTGTCCCCTTCAATAATTATTGGCACACAGTGCACAAAAAATAACTGCACCCAGTATATAGTGTCCCTGAAGCTAATAGTGTAAGCCAAGGTGTCCCCCACAGTAATAGTGTTTACAAAAGTCCCACTAATGGAAATAATTATCTGCCAGAGAGCATAGTATTAACAGTGCCCCCAAAAGTAATAATGCTCCCACTGTGCCCATACCAGTAATCATGTTCTCCATATTCCTCCAGTAGTAATAATTCTTATAATGTGTGCCAGAAGCAAAATGCCCCTAATATTTACCAGTACAAACATAGCCCCTTATAATGTGCGCCAGTACAAAAAATACCCCTTTACATACCCCTTACCTTTCAGATCAGACCATCATATCAGACCTCAAATCAGACCCCCATATCAGATCTTCAGATCAGACCCACATGTCAGACCTTAAATCAGACCCCATATCAGACCTCAAATCTGACCCCATATCAAACCTCAGATGAGACCTCCATCAGACCTCCATGTTAGACCCCCCCCATACCAGACCTCAGATTAAAACCCCATTTAGACCTCCATGTCAGACCCCAAATCAGTCCCCAGATCAGACCCCTATTTCAGACCTCAGATCAGCCCCCTTTAGACCTCCATGTCAGACCCACATTTCAGACCTCAGATCAGAGCCCTTTTAGACCTCCATGTCAGACCCCCATCAGACCTCCCATCAGATCCCAAATAAATACATTAACTTACTTCTCCTGCTCTGCTGCTAATCTCCAGGTCCAGAGGTCTCTGCTGCAGACACTCTACCTGGTCTTCCCCGGGGCCATGCTGCACTGTCACTTGCATACAATGTCAGGTCTTACTGGACCCTGAGACCCAGAGAAGACCAAGGAGGGCGAGTACAGAGCTTCACTTCCCCACCTCTTACATACTAGTTATTAGTTAGCACTTTCATAGTATTCGCTATATAAGATGCACTGCATGTCATAAAGTGAAAAGTATGGTAATCAGTGGTGTGCCACTGGCAAGGGGGGGCCTTGTGCCCCCACATGGCTTAGGAGCCCAGTCATAATTGCAACTGCTGTGACCCATATAACTACACCACTGATTGGGTGGCTTCTCGTGTCTCTGGCCTTTTACACAGTAGATTTTCAGACAGGTTTTCAGACATGAAAGCATAGCAACACCTGGCATTCAAAAGGTCAGGCTTTCTGGTTTTAGTTGTAACCAACATCTGGCCTTATCTCTCTAAAACAAGCTCTTCTTCAAACCTTACGGTAGCTGTGGAAAATTACCTGTCCCAAAAATTTCTGTGTCCATTAACCCTTTCAACAGCACTGTACAAATGAACAGGATATATACTGTATCACATCAAACATATGAAATGCAGTTATACAGTATTAAACAGTATAAATCATCGCAAGTTAACCCTTAAAAGTGAAATAAAGTAAGAGATTTATAACTTTGCATATAGGAAACAGGCAAATATCCAGACTTCACTGTAACCTTGCTCCAGGGAACTACACATGCATCGAGCCCCTGTAGCAGCTGGTGTAGAGGATGGGTGTGGTAGTGGCCCTGATGTAGTTGTGTCATGGTGCTCTACCTCAGGCCATAACTCCCTGGGGTCCAGGAACGTTGTAGCACTGAAGTATGAGGCCAGAGCTGAACGTAACAGAGCTCTTTTGACTAAGTGCAATGTAGAACTTGAAAATACATACAGTAGCAGAAGGCTTTAGTGCAATTCTACTCTGGCACCAGCTGAAGAGGGATGATGGCAGATTAGATGGCTACAGTTCTGCACTTAGTTGTTGGCCTAGTGGTATTATGGTGATGGGTGTCTTTAACTGTAATCCCTCACCTCACAGCAGTGTCTGTTGAAGTGCTGTCATAGTTCCCTCTGTTGTCTGGGATCCCAAGGCTTTACTTGAGTCCTTTCTTTAGTTCTGGAGAGTGGGTGCTCTATGAGTTGCTTCATCACTCTATTGCAGACCTGGGCAAGGGGTGGCCCACGGGCCGCATCCGGCCCGCCTACTGTCTCTGACCGGCCCTCCGTGCTGTTCACAGCGCTGATGAAAAACAGGGAAAAGTCTAAGGCTTAGACTTTTCCCTGTTTTTCATCAGTGCTGTGAACGGCACGGGCAGCGCAGCGATGCTGCCTGTGCCTGAAATAACTAATAACAAAGCTCCTTACAGCAAGGAGTTTTGTTATTGGTTGGTACGAGCATGCGACAGAGTGATTCCAGGTCTTGCAGCGGGGGAAGCCGGCAGGAGCTGGAAGGAGGAGGGGCCGGCTCCAGGGGGTGGCTGTAGCAAAGAGAGCGCGGAGCACTGCCCAAGGACCGCTGGAAACATGGCAGGGCCGCTGGAGAGCCATGGAGTCGTGTGACTGGTATGAGAGAAAAGCTGCCCCTTTGCCTGTGACTACCTGGCAGTGTTGTGGCAGTGAAAAGCCCGGCCTGTCAGTCTTTAAGTAAGTGAGTCCCCCCTCCCCCAATGATCCAGTCTACTAGTTCTCTGCACCTCCCTCTGTTTCCTCATTGTCCTGTCCAGCTTGTTATCACCCATAAGGATTCTCCCCCCCCTCCTTTCCACTAGTGACCCTGCTCCCCCCTCCTCCGGTCACCCCACTAGAGACCCTGTTCCCCCCTCCTCCGGTCACCCCATTAGTGACCCTGCTCCCCCTTCCTCCGGTCACCCTACTAATGACCCACCTCCTGTCACCCCACTAGTGACCCTGCTCCCCCCTCCTCCTGTCTCCCCACTAGTGACCCTGCTCCACCTCCTCCTGTCACCCCACTAGTGACCCTGCTTCCACCTCCTCCTGTCACCCCACTAGTGACTCTGCTTCCCCTTCCTCCTGTCACTCCAATAGGGACACTGCTCCCCCTCCTTCTGTCACCCCACTAGTGACACTGCTACCCCTCCTCCTGTCACCCCACTAGTGACACTGCTCTCCCTCCTTCTGTCACCGCACTAGTGATCCTGCTCCCCCCCACTAGTGACCCTGCTCCCCCCTCCTCCTGTCACCCCACTAGTGACTTTGCTCCCCCTCCTCCTGTCACCCCACTAGTGACCATGCTCCCCCCTCCTCCTGTCACCCCACTAGTGACACTGCTCCCCCTCCTCCTGTCTCCCCACAGGGAAGAAGCTGAACAGACTCCACCGACTATGATGGGATCCGTTCAGTTTTAGTTCGGAATCTGTCTTTTTACCGAACAAAAAAGTGCTGCATTCAAGGCTTTTTGTCCAGTCTTTCGACAGAATCTGCAACAGCGGCTCCAAATGCAGCCTCCAACGCAGATGTGACCAAGTGCAGGCCTATATATTATGTATTTTAATGACCGCAACTCCTCCTCGGGTAAAAATGGTCAGAGGAGTATTTTTACTCTCTTGCAAAAAACGTAGTGCGACCTCTGGATATTATATATACTATACACAGTATTGGGTAGAACTGAGTTAATTATATTAGTCCGGCCCTCTAAAACCATCCCAATTTCTCATGTGGCCCCATGGGAAAATTAATTGCCCACCCCTGCTCTATTGCAAGAGAGGGATTATCTGGCTCCTCCACTTATCTACAGGGGAAACAATAGAGTTCTTACGAGTGGGTGCTCTATAAGCTGTTTCCTCACTCCCCCACTATCTGGACAGGACCTCTCTCATCCCCTCTTCGCCTAATTCTGACCATAGATTCCTGACCTACACTAGACTTCCCCCTCCTGTCAGGAAGGCGGATGAGTCCACTCTACTAGGAGGGGTGGAACAGGATGGTTCAGCTGTGTTTCAGTCAGCCAGTGCCACAAGGATGCTGGCATAGATTTTAGATTGTCGCATGGCTTGTTGGAGGAAGTGACAAATTTATGGAGAGGGCTGCACATAACTTTGGCGCTTCCGCCAGCTGCGCAGGCACAACTAAGACCGGCATCTATATCACTGGTCTTAATAAATGTGCCCCATGGTTTGTACTATGTGCAGATTTTCATGAGGAAAAGCCATGTATGAGATTAGATAAATCTCATGTACACTATGCATTTTCTTAGAGTGCAGTTGTGTGGGGTTCTTTTTTATTGATTTCTCCTAATTCAATCCAAATCGTAAGACCTGCATCAAAACTACATCAAATCCACAAACAATATATGCAGATTTTGGTATGGATTTGATGCAGAAACACATAGAAATGCACTTAAAAATTCATGCAGAATTTCTGTTTGTAAACCTGAGACAGTCTACCTTAAAAGAAACATTTTCCTAATCTGTAGTGCAGATCAGAAAGGATCAACATTCAAACCAGAATTCTATAAATTTACATAAGCGTTGATATTATTTTGCTTCATGAAATCTTATAAGACACAGCCAGACTCAAATTCGAAAAATACGGCCCTAGCATTTGAACTCAACTGGTTATGGATAGAAGTGACATTTGGTGTAAACACCAGAGTCCTGTTTTTCAAATCTGGCAAATGTCACTTTATATGGTAATAACTTAGGAGTGCTTTTGCAATTTCAAATAATTTTGAGATGTTTTTTTGTGACGCTTTCAGGCAGATTTATGAAAACTGTTTAATAGGAAAAATTACTTAGTTGCCGACAGCAACCAATAAGATTGATCCTTTCATTTTCCAAAGGCGCTCTGAAAAATAAAAGGTGGATCTGACTGATTGCTATAGACAAAGGCTACTTTCACACTTGCGTTGTTAATTCAGGTACTGAGATCCGGCAGAGGATCTCTATACCTGAATTAAACTGATCCGTTTTGATTTTGCACATCAGGATGCATCCGTTCCGTTAGGATACAGTTGTATGATATCAAAACTGAAAAAACGGATCAGGCACTAAATACATTGAAAATCAATGGGTGATGGATCCGTTTTTTTAGGCTACTTTCACACTAGCGTTTTTAAATTCCGGTATTGAGTTCAGTCATAGGGGCTCAATACCGGAAAAAACGCTTCCGTTTTGTCCCCATTCATTGTCAATGGGGACAGAACTGAACTGAAGACAACGGAATGCTCCTGAAAGCATTCCGTTCCGTCTTCAGACCGGAGAACAAACCGCAGCATGCTGCGGTTTTCTCTCCCGTCCAGGCATCTGCACCAAGACGGATCCGGAATGACCCCCAATGCAAGTCAATGGGGACAGATCCATTTGGTGTGTCCAGCATGGTAAACGGATCCGCCCTCCATTGACTATCAATGGAGTTCAGGACGGATCCGTCACCACATACATACAGACAGACAGACATACACACACATACACACACACAAACACATACATTCTTACATACACCAGGCAAGCAGGCTGCACGTCTTCATGCCCAGGAGGCGCGCCGCTATGACGATTCCCTACAGCGCCCAGCAGAGGGCGCTGTGGGGAATAGTCATAGCTGCGCGCCTCCTGGGCGTGAAGACGTGCTGCCTGCCTGGAGTATGTAAGTATGTATGTGTTTGTGTGTATGTGTATGTATGTATGTATGTCTGTATATGGTACTGTGTGACATGTGTGGGGCTGGAACGTGGTTCCGGCCCCACACATGTCCCTGAGGCAGTCCGGGACAGCCTTTAGGCCTCTTTCACACTAGTGGCAGCACGGATCAGGCACCTAAAGGGTGCCGACGGATCCGTACTGTCGCTGATACATGTGTGGAGCCGGAGCAGCGGTCCGGCCCCACACATGTTGACACAGACATTGGGACAAGACACAGACAAACATACATACATATATACATACATACATACTTACATACTCCAGCCCGGGACGCCGGCAGCACGTCTTCACGTGCCTCAGGCGCTCAGTGATGACGATTCCCCACAGCGCCCTCTGCTGGGCGCAGTGGGGAAACGTCATAGCTGCGCGCAGGAGGCGCGTGAAGACATGCTGCCTGCGTCCCTGCCTGGAGTATGTGAGTATGTATGTGTTTGTATGTATGTATGTATGTCTGTATGTATCTCTGTATATATGTAGCCGGATCCGGAATGACCCCCCCATTGCAAGTCAATGGAGGACAGATCCGGATTACTGGTGTGTCACACCAGACGGATCCGTCCCCATTGACTTGCATTGGGGGTCATTCCGGATCCGTCTTGGTGCGGATGCCTGGACCGGAGAGAAAACCGCAGCATGCTGCGGTTTGTTCTCCGGTCTGAAGACGGAACGGAATGCTTTCAGGAGCATTCCGTTGTCTTCAGTTCAGTTTGTCCCCATTGACAATGAATGGGGACAAAACTGAAGAGTTTTTTTCCGGTATTGAGCCCCTATGACGGAACTCAATACCGGAATTTAAAAACGTTAGTGTGAAAGTAGCCTTAGGCTACTTTCACACTAGCGTTTTAAAATTCCGGTATTGAGGATATCTGGTGTGACCACAATGGTAACCGGATCCGCCCTCCATTGACTTTCAATGGAGTTCATTACGGATCCGGCTACACATAGACACATACAGACACAGACATAGACATAAACATACACACACATATAGACATACAAACACACATACATACTTACATGCTCCCGGCAGGTCTTCGGAGCGTCGGAGGGACAGGACGGCGCGCACAGATGACGATTCCACCAGGCACCCAGCAGAGGGCGCTGTGGGGAATCGTCACCTGTGCGAGCCGTCCTGTCCCTCCGACGCTCTGAAGACCTGCCGGGAGCATGTAAGTATGTATGTGTGTTTGTTTGTCTATATGTGTGTGTATGTTTATGTGTATGTACGTACTGTGTGACATGTGTGGGGCCGGAGCGCGGTTCCGGCTCCACACATGTCACTGTGGCAGGCCTGATCCGGCAGCACCCTTCACCTGCCGGATCAGGCCTGCCGCCAGTGTGAAAGTAGCCTTAGTCTCCTAAAAAAACTGATCGGTCACTATTGACTTATTGGTTTCAGTACCTGATCAGTTTCTTTCAGTTTTTATGAACGAACACAAAACTACAGCTTGCTGCGGTTTTGTCTCCGGTCACAAAACTGAAAGCTGCCTGAACTGAAGACATCCTGATGCATCCTGAACGGATCTCTTTCAATTCAGAATGCATGGGGACAAAACTGATCAGTTTTTTCCGGTATTGAGATCCTCTGCTGGATCTCAATACCGGAAAACCACAACACAAGTGTGAAAGTAGCCTAAGCCAGTTTCCCCATCGCTATTATGCTTTATGTTTGTATTGTTTTTTTGTGGCTTGTACTGTTGTGCAAATTGAAGAGAAACAAATTGAATTTGATCTAAATTTCAGGAAAACTTAGATTCTGTGCAGCCAGCCAAGAGCCAAAAACCACTAGCACATTGGCATCAATTAGAACGAGCAAAGCAGCACTTAGAGTGTATGGGTATGGCTATAACAACAAGAAACAATTTATTACATTTTAAGATTTAATATACAAAAAAAGTACAATGCTAATAAAAATGTTACAAAAGATAAAAAAAGGACATACGGACATGAAAGCAGTGCTGAAAATAATAGGGAATAAAATGAGTGTCCCACCAGTTCAATTGGTGAAGGATCCACACTGGGAGCACAGCTGAAATATGATCAGGCCTTCATTAGATGCATCTCTGGGTTCTGACCCTGTGTAGTTTTCAGTTTGCTAGTTTTAAAGGTGCCTTAGTCAGCCCCCAGCATCCTCCTTCTAGTCATGTGACAGTGGCTGGCTAATTCCATGCAAAAGGAGGAAAGTTATATGTCATTATTATAATTTGAGACTTGTGGATATCCTTGAGATGGATAATACGTATGATCGACAAAGTTTTCAGGATATTATTACTAATGGCACTTCACTCCTATGCCGCTGTCTGTGAGGAGCTGCAGGACACAGGCCTCTACCAGCCTTTTTCCTGACCTGTCTGTGCCCCAACTAAGGCAGTCGTGATGATGAAGATGATTAGGGATGAGCGTGAAACAGCGACTTCGCATGAAACATCCAAAGTCGATTTGCATAAAACTTTGTTAGAATATTGTATGAGCCAAAGTTATTACTTTGCAAAGTCTCTCGAGACTTCAGGTAATAACTTCAGAAATTAATTTCTACTGTAAGAAACCTTTTACCGAACTTGGGTTCATTTCCAAGGTACCACTTGGATCCGAAACTGAGTTTGGTAAAAGGTTTTTAACAGTAGAAATTGATTTCTGAAGTCGCTCCGTACAGTATTCTAAAATGTTTTATGCAAATCGACTTTGGATGTTTCATCCAACGTCGATTCGCTCATCCCTAATGATGATATCATCATGCCACATGTGGAGTCCTTGTATAGCCTCAGTGGCCTATGAGAGTGAACAGCAGGGCAGGGAGACATTAGCTCCTGTGCCTGTCACAGTATTCTATTGTATCTCCTGAGTGACCCTTTAAACTCTTTGTGCACTGTGTGGTATCTGTGAAGCACTGGCTTGGAATGGGATCAGGGGTGGAGCTATTGCAATCTGCAGTGGGAGGCTGCTGTGATATTTATCTGGGCTCCTGTTGGAACAGCTGAGTTTGAAACCTATCCCAGATGTTTAAAGGGTTATTCTCATTTTAGACACTGGGGGCATATCGCTAGGATATGCCCCCATTGTCTTATAGGTGCGGGTCCCACCGCTGGGACCCGCACCTATTTCCAGAACGGAGCCCCCGAACTGAATGAGGGCGCACTGCGCATGCGCAGCCGCCCTCCATTCATTTCTATGGGGCCGCCGAAAATAGCCGAGCGCTGGCTCGGCTCCATAGAAATGAATGGGAGCGCACCGCGCATGCACGGCCCGGCTCCCATTCATTTCTATGAGCGGCGCGGGGAGCTGCGCCTGGTGGTGGCCGGACCCCCGGAAACCTGGGGTCCTCCAGGCGCAGCGCTCCCCGCTCCGTTCTGGATATAGGTGCGGGTCCCAGCGGTGGGACCCGCACCTATAAGACAATGGGGGCATATCCTAGCGATATGCCCCCATTGTCTAAGATGAGAATACCCCTTTAAGTGCTTGCCATGATCAAAAGCAACATTTAGGTGTTTAACAAAGGAAGTGGCTCTCCAGCAACTCATAATTAGGTCATGACAGCCAGAGGCCTAATTCTAGATCTGTCATTTACAGAAGCAGACCCAGAGGCAGTATTAGAGCCCATGTATATGTCCGTAAAACATGGAAGTGTACTGTATGTGTTCTTAACCCCTTCACCCCCGGAGCTTTTTTCGGTTCTGCATTTTCGTTTTGCGCTCCCTGCCTTCAAACAGCCATAACTCTTTTATTTTTCTGTTCACATAGCTGTATGAGGGCTTGTTTTTTGCGGGACAAGTTGTACTTTCCAACGCCACCATTTAATATTGCATACGGTGTAGTGGGAAGCGGGAAAAAAATTCCAAACCGGGTGAAATTGCAAAGAAAACGCTATTCCGCTACAGTTCTACGGGTTTCTTATTTACAGCGTTCGATGTGCATTAAAACTGATCCATTACTTTCATTCTACTGGTCAGTACGAATCCGGCAATACCTAATATGTATAGTTTTTCCTGCGTTTTCATAGTGATAAACTAATTAGAAAGTTGCCCTTTTTTTTTTTTTTTTTTTCCTTGTCAATCTTGACCCCTATAACTTTTTGGTATTTATGTGTACAGAGCTGTATGGGACTCATTTTTTGCGGGACGATCTGAAGTTTTTATTGATACCATTCTGGGGTGTGTATGACTTTTTGATCACTTTTTATTTAATTTTTTTTAGAAAAAAAAGCGACAAAAAACGGCAAATCGCCATTTGGACGCTTTTTTCCGCCACACAATTCGCCGTATTGGAATTTTTTTTTTTATATTTTAAAAGTACGGGCGTTTTCGGTCACGGTGATACCCATGATGTCTATATTTATTGTTATTTAGGTATTTATTTTTACTTATACGGAAAGGGGGGTGATTTGAACTTTTACATCTTTTTTATTTTTTATATATTTTTTAACATTTTTTTTTAATTTTTTTTGTACTATTAGAAAGCTCAAATATGGGCTTATATATTGTGGCTTTTTTTTTTTTTCTTTATGAGCAATTCTGGGTTTTATAGACTCAGAAAGTCATGAATTGCTCATTTCTTATCCTGGCCTGCCATCTAGTGGCCAGAATAAGAATTGCAGTTTGAAAACTGTAATCCTCACCAGCGAGGATTACAGTTTTCATATGGTGTACAGACACCCCGATTGGCCACACGGGGTGTCTGTACACCACCCGGAAGCGAACGCTTCCGGGTTTAGACGCAACTAGATGCCGTGATCACGTGTGATCACGGCATCTAGTCAACCCGGAAGACGCCGCCGATGGAGTAGGTAGCGGCAAGTCTCTGCTGTTAGAAACAGCAGAGACTTGCCGGCCATGACGCCCGCCGCACCCGCGAGCGGGCGCCATGTGCCCGCATCGCCCCAGCGCCGTACATGTACGGCGCTGGGGGTGAAGGGGTTAATGAACATCATAAATATCCATTGATTTTTAGTGTTTTTACTAACACAAACTTGTTTTTCTACTTGTTTTTCTACTTTGGCTTGTTTTGCAGACCAAACACGCCCAAAAAGAGGTTCAGTGGTCACAAGTTGGTCATGAACACATCATGGCTGAGGTCATTGATTAACTGGCAGCAGTGACATACATGTACTAGTAGATGGCATGTCATACATTCAGACCATTGAGAACCGGAAGCAGCATAGGCGGGAGCTGCAGTACAGTGTTCATTTTAGGACATGGTCAGATATCATTGTCAAGTATCAGAATTATGTCCGTGTGAAAAAAAGTCTCTGATACCTGACTCTGACACCTTTGAGATCTCACTCTGACATCTGAGTTTGACTTTGATGTCTGACTTTCTTCACAGGTCAGGGTCAGAATGAGTCAGAATGAGTTATACATTTACTGTTTATTTATATGCTAAATCACACAGCCAAAGAAAGTCCATAGCTGACCATAGCTGAGCCTATGGCTCTGTGATGTGTGCAGTCGTTAAAAATAGACATTTTTCTTCTCTAAAATGCTGATGAAAAAATGCTGATGACGATCATTTTATTTATTTGCTAGAGTAGATAAAGCTGTAGAAGAGTCTATAGCTCAATGGTAAGATTACTGCCTTTCAAATTGAAGGTTTTTGGGTTCAAGACCCAATAGAAACCTTAATAACAAAAATGTATTGACCCTAGCGAGGAGACAAATTAAAATGATGTCTGACTTTCCTCACTGGTCAACCTCAAAATAAGCTTTAGAGTTACTGTGTATTTGTCTGCTAAATCACATAGCCAAAGAAAATCCCCAGCTTCTTAAAGCTGAACCTATAACTTTATGGTAAGGATTTTGTTTATAAACCAGTAGCTTTTAGGTTCAAGACCTTGATGTCTGACTTTCCTCACTGCTCAGCATCAAAATGAGTTTTGGAGTTACTGTGTATATGTATGCTAAATCACAGGAAGAGAGACAGCAGACGGCATGTGCACACTGCGTGCGTCGTCTCCTCATACAGCTGGTCGGCAGGGGTGCCAGGTGTCAGACCCCCAGCCGATCTGATATTGATGACCTATCCTGAGGAGAATCCCTTTAAGCGATAGGCTCAGCTCTAAGCAGTTGGGGATTTTCTTTCACTATGTGATACGGCAGACAAATACACAGTAATTCTAAAAATCATTTTGAATCTAATGCTGATCAGTGAGGAAAGTCAGACGTCAAAGTCAAACATCATTTCAATTTGTCTCCCAGCTAGGGTTAAAATTTAATTTTTTAAAAAGGTTTTTATTGGATCTTGAACCTGAAAGCTACTGGTTTGTAAGCCAAATACTTAGTATCAATCTCTAGGCTCAGCTATAAGTAGTTATGGATTTTCTTTGGCTATGTGATTTAGCAGACAAATACACAGTAACTCTAAAGCTTATTTTGAGGTTGACCAGTGAGGAAAGTCAGACATCAAAGTCAAACATCATTTCAATTTCTCTCCTAGCTAGCTAGGGTTTAAACACACATTTTTGTTATTAAGGTTTTTATTGGGTCTGGCAAATAAATAAAATGACAATGTTTTCATCAGCTTTTCAGAGAATCAAAATGCCTATTTTTACAACTGTACATATCATAGAGCTATAGGCTATGGTCAGCTATGGACTTTAGCTGTGCGATTTAGCATACAAATAAACAGTAAATGTATAACTTATTCTGACTTTGACCCTGACCTGTGAAGAAAGTCAGACATCAAAGTCAAACTCAGATGTCAGAGTGAGATCTCAAAGTCAGGTGTCAGAGATAGTATTTTACCTTAAACTGGCATTATTCTGATACTTGACTATGATATCTGACCATGTCCTAAACTAAACACTGTATTGCAGCACTCAATCCAGGATCATTGTTTTTAAGGTAACACACCCTCCCCATCTGCCTGGAAAAAAAAGGTTTTTGTTTCAGATAACCTCTTTAGTGAAGTATAAAAAGGGTGCTTATCACAATTTAAGGATAAAAGTACAGTTTTCATCCAAACAGCTGAACTGTTTTTTTCAATATCATAATTAGAGGTTTAATTATAGCTTTAAATAAACTAACATTGATTGAAAAGTAAAAAAAACAAAACTACCCTGGAAAGCAGTAACTGTAAGAAAAATAGTACAGATGCAGCTAAGCTAAACTTGATGGTTAATGTGTTACGCCTTATCCACACATTTAGCAAAAAAGGAGGCCCCAGCACTCATCAAATGTTTGGCTTTTCTGGGTGCACGTTCTTTAGTGGACCCAAACTCCACCTTGGGATCTGTATATATTCTAGAGAGGTGAATTCAGACAGCACTCCAGTATTGTTTGCAAATTTCAAGAAGTTATTCGGCCAGACACTATAGTGCACATCAGTATGACATTTCAGGCTCACATTATTATGCCCTTTTTCAAGCACATGGTGGCCAGCGTCTGGAAGCACGCACAAGATACAGCGCTTGAAAAAGGGCATAATAATGTGAGCCCGAAACATTGTGCTGATGTGCACTATAGTGTCTGGCCGAACAAATTCTTGAAGCAATACTGGAGTGCTGTCTGAATTCACCTCTCTACGCCTTATCCACATGTCAGTGTTTAGTCAGTGATTTCCATCAGTGATTTTAAGCCAAAACCAGGTGTGGCTCTAAACACAGAATAGGTACAGATCTTTCCCTTATATATGAGTAGGATTTAGAGATGAGCGAGCATGCTCGTCCGAGCTTGGTGCTCATTCAAGCATTACGGTACTCGTAAGTGCTCGCTGCTCAGACGAGTATCTCACCATGCTCAAGAAAATGGCATCTCCCGCATTTTTAATTTTTGGCGCCTATAAACTCAGCCAATCACAAGCCAGGAGACTCTGCGGTACACCCAGCATCACGTGAGGCCCTTACATGTCGATAGCAGGGGTTGGCTGGCCTGATCAGGTGACCCTGGAATATACTAGTGACTGCCCGCGGTGCTCGGCTCAGATGCTGTCTGGATGTGGTTAGGGACAGATCTGCTGCGTTTCAGGGAGAGTGTTAGGGCCTGGATTTAGTTCTCTGTTAGGCAGGAGTGATATCGAAAGAACCCAACAGCCCTTCTAAGGGCTACAAGGCAATTTTTTTTGTCTCCTGGCTGGGCTGGCTGGCACTAGTAGTTTTTATTGTTTTATCTCAGTGATACAAATCCATTTCATACAGCTGTGTGGAACCATTCTGTGTGTCACAGTTCAGCTGTCCACTCACCACAAACCACAATCCGTATTTTCTGTCCAGGTGACCCATACTGTACGTCACGTAATCAAATACGGTCTTTTGCTTTCACTGATACAGCTACATTAGAAAAATCTCTGTGCGACATTTGTCTGGGTTGCACTTAAGCAGACCAAGTCTGCCTAATCTAATAGTTTCAGTGTAATTGCTCCATACTGCACGGTACGTAATAACATACGTAATTTTGCTCTAACTTATCCACCTATATACAAAGCACAATCCGTATTTTCTGTCCAGGTGACACATTCTGTACGTCACTGTTAAAGAAATTTAGATAGTTGGTGAACACAATTGTGCTAGGGTTGTATTTCATTATCAGGTGGTCTCCATCTCCTTATATCCATATCTCTTATATCTTATAATCTCTAATCTCCATTAGATGTCACATATGCTTAAAAATAAAAATGACTCATAATCACTTGATATGTCTATAGGAAAACAGGAACTTAGCAGAAGTTGAAATATGCATATGGAATTTCCCAGATAGATGAAGTAATGTGTACGTGTCCTCATTAGCATTGGGCGGCTACCATTATCATTCTTTTCATTTGATTTGATGTTACATGTATACTTGCATGATTGTGATTGGATATATTAAAATTGATGACAAAGGGGGGTGTGATTACACCAACATGTATTTCTAATAAAATTATCTCTCTGGGTGTAACCAAGAGAGATATGCATGATCAGCAATGAAATGACTGGACGTGCATTTCTTACCATGAAGGGGGAAATTTAACATAATTTGAACACCACAGACAACTGAGTATTACATCCTATTTTGGGACTTATCCTAAATTGCATTGACAGTCACGTAATTAAAAAAGGTCTTTTGCTGTCACTGATACAGCTACATTACAAAAATCTCTTCATGTCTCAACTTACAGGGATACGTGGTAGAGCACTGTTTAAACCACAACAGTGCAAACAGGTGATGTCGTGGATTGCGGACAATGCTTCAAGTAATTGGTCCACCAGTCAGTCTTCCACGCAGTCCACCCACGTTACCCAAGGGAGCACTCCTCTGGCTCCTCCACCTCAACCTCCTTCCCCCCAGTCTGCCCCCTCCCAGGAAAATTTGGAATGCGATCCGGCATACTCTGAGGAACTGTTTTCTGGACCCTTCCCAGAGTCACAAACCACTTCTCAGGTTGCTGCTGACCTCGTTCCCGATGCCCAAGTTTTCCAACTGTCGCAGTCTGTGGGTGATGATGATGATGACAATGTTGACTTAGTGGAAGAAGTGTGTAAAGAGGTGTCGGACGATGAGGAGACACGGTTGTCAGACAGTGGTGAAGTTGTTGTCAGGGCAGGAAGTCCGAGGGGGGAGCAGACTGAGGAATCGGAGGATGACAAGGTGACTGACCCAAGCTGGGTTGATAAGCCGAGTGAAGACAGTGCTTCTGAGGCGGAGGCGAGTGCTGCACCAGAACAGGTTGGAAGAGGCAGTGGTGTGGCCAGAGGGAGAAGCAGGGCCAGAGCTGGTGCATCAGCAGCAACTGTTTCACGTAGTGAAGCTCCAGTGGCGAGGCCTAGATGTTCGCTAGTCTGGAGGTTCTTTAAAGAAAGTGAGGATTACCGACGGACTGTGGTGTGCAACCTGTGCCACACCAGGATCAGCAGGGGTGCCACCACTACTAGCCTAACCACCACCAGCATGCGCAGGCATATGAGTGCTAAACACCCCACTCAATGGAACCAAGGCCGTTCACCTCCTGCGGGTCACACCACTGCTCCTTCCCCTGTGTCACTCGCTGCCTCTGCTAGTCAACCCCCTGCCCAGGACCCCGGCAAGAGCGCCTCCCGCCGGAAAACCACACCTTCGCCTCCACGATCCTCCACAGAGTCCACCAATGTGTCCCAGCGCAGCGTTCAGCTGTCTTTACAGCAGACGCTAGAGCGCAAGAGGAAATACAGTTCCACCCACATGCCCAAGCCCTCAACGTCCACATCTCCAAATTGCTGAGCCTGGAGATGCTGCCCTATAGGCTAGTAGAGACCGAGGCCTTTCGCAATCTCATGGCGGTGGCTGCCCCTCGGTATTCGGTCCCCAGCCGCCACTATTTTTCCCGTCCCATCCCTACACCAGCACATGTCACAGAACATCATCCGTGCCCTGAACAACGCTGTTTCTGAGAAGGTCCACCTAACTACGGACACGTGGACAAGTGCTGCCGAGCAGGGACACTATATCTCACTGACGGCACATTGGGTTAACTTGGTGGAGGCTGGGACCGAGTCTGACCCTGGGGCCGCTCATGTACTGCCCACACCGAGGATTGCGGGGCCTACCTCGGTCACGGTCTCTCAGACGAACTAGGCCTCCTCCTCCGACCCCTCCTCCTCCTCCACCTCCTCCTCTGAATTACCATCCATGGGCACGGCGCCTTCAGTCGGTAGCTCTAGGCGCAGCAGCAGTGCCGTGGCTAAGCGCCAACAGGTGGTGCTCAAACTGCTGAGCTTAGGTGACAAAAGGCACACCGCCCAAGAGCTGTTACAGGGCATCACGGCGCAGACCGATCTGTGGCTGGCACCGCTGAACCTCAAGCCAGGCATGGTTGTGTGTGACAACAGGTGTAACCTGGTGGCGGCTCTGCAACTCGGCAGACTGACACATGTGCCATGCCTGGCCCACATGTTCAATCGAACAGTTCAGCGGTTCCTCAAGACATACCCCAATCTGTCTGATTTGCTCACCAAGGTGCGCCGCATCTGTGCGCATTTCCGCAAGTCGACCACAGATGCTGCCACTCTCAGGGCAGCGCAGTGCCACCTACAACTGCCCGCTCACCAACTGTTGTGCGACGTGCCCACATGATGGAATTCGACATTAAACATGTTATCCAGAGTTTACCAGCAGCGCAGAGTGATTGTAGACTGCCAGATGTCAACTTCCACCAAAACTGGTAGTCAGGTCACTCAGATTCCTTAATTCTACAATGAGGAGTGGACGTGGATATCTGATATCTGCCAGGTGTTGAGCAACTTTGAGAAGTCAACACAGATGGTCAGCGGCGATGCCGTCATTATCAGCCTTACCATCCCGCTGCTTTGCCTGTTGAAAAACTCACTGCTCAGCATGAAGTCGGATGCTTTGCGCTTGTCACAAGAGACGGTGTAGGAAGATACGTTGCTTGATAGCCAGAGCACCCTCCGGTCTGTTTCTCAGCGCATATCAGAGGAGGGGGATGAGGATGAGGAGGAAGAGGAGGAGAATGTCGGCAAGACAGAAGAGGGTACCAATGCTCAGTCCTTCTTTACTCTTGAGCGTGTATGGGCTGAAGAGGAGGAATTGGAGGAGGAGGAGGAGGAAATGGACAGTCAGGCCAGTGAGGAGAGGGAATTCTTGCGTGTTTGGACTCTGGCGCACATGGCAGACTTCATGTTAGGCTGCCTATCCCGTGACCCTCGCGTTAGAAGCATTTTTTCAAACACGGATTACTGGGTGTTCACTCTCCTGGACCCACGGTACAAGCAGAACCTTTCCACTCTCATCCCTGTAGAGGAAAGGAGTATGAGAGTGAATCAATATCAACAGGCCCTGGTGCACAAGCTGAAACAATCTTTCCCATCTGACGCCGCTAGCGGCAGAGGGCGTGGTTCTGTGGGCCAAGTAGCAGGGGAGAGGAGGCGAGCAGGCAGCTTGTCCAGCACTGGCAGGGGAACGCTCTCCAAGGCCTTTGCCAGTTTTATGTCACCCCAGCAAGACACTGTCACCTGTCCCCAGTCTAGGCAGAGTAGGGGTGAGCTTTACAGAAAGATGGTGAGGGAGTACCTAGCTGACCATACCAACGTCCGGACCGATCACTCTGCTCCATACAACTACTGGGTTTCAAAGCTGGACACGTGGCCTGAACTGGTGCTGTATGCCTTGGAGGTGCTGGCCTGCCCTGCCGCTAGCGTGTTGTCAGAGCGAGTATTCAGTGCAGCTGGTGGCGTCATCACCGAAAAGCATACACGCCTGTCAACTGACAGCGCTGACAGGCTGACGCTTATTAAAATGAACAAAGCCTGGATTTCACCGGAATTCAAATCTCCTCCGGGGGAAAGCAGCTAAAGATTAACATTACTTATGTATCCGATTCCTCTTCTCTACTCCTCCTACTCCTCCTCCTCCTTGTCGTCTTTGCCTAACCCAAAAAATGCAATTTTTTAGAGGTCCAACTGGCACTCTTTTACCACAATTTTTCCGGAGGACCACCTACAGGCCCTCTCTCTAAACAATTTTTCCGGAGGTCCACCTACAGGCCCTCTCTCTAAACAATTTTTCCGGAGGTCCACCTACAGGCCCTCTCTCTAAACAATTTTTCCGGAGGGCCCCCTACAGGCCCTCTCTCTAAACAATTTTTCTGGAGGTCCACCTACAGGCCCTCTCTCTAAACAATTTTTCCGGAGGGCCCCCTACAGGCCCTCTCTCCAAACAATTTTTCCGGAGGTCCACCTACAGGCCCTCTCTCTAAACAATTTTTCCGGAGGTCCACCTACAGGTGCTCTCTCTAAACAATTTTTCCGGAGGTCCACCTAAAGACCCTCTCTCTAAACTATTTTTCCGGAGGTCCACCTACAGGCCCTCTCTCTAAACAATTTTTCCGGAGGTCCACCTACAGGTGCTCTCTCTAAACAATTTTTCCGGAGGTCCACCTAAAGACCCTCTCTCTAAACAATTTTTCCGGAAGTCCACCTACAGGCCCTCTCTCTAAACAATTTTTCCGGAGGTCCACCTACAGGCCCTCTCTCTAAACAATTTTTCCAGAGGGCCCCCTCTCCAAACAATTTTTCCGGAGGTCCACCTACAGGCCCTCTCTCCAATCAATTTTTCCGCAGGGCCACATAATGCGATAGACGGGAATCGATCCCGGGTCAACTGCTTAGGAAGCAGCTATGCTCACCACTTTACCACCAACAGCCACAGCAACTGATAAGAACAGATACTAAACTTGATGTAAGCCAACATGTCGACAATCGATAACCCGAAAAGGGTCCGCCGTGGAGCCCATCGTTCGGCCACCCTGAGCATTTCTCAAGGAGACAGCCTCCAGACCCTCAACGTCCACATACAGGGCCACGCTAAATTTTTTATGTGCTCTACCTGCTACCGTCGTGTAGCTCGGTCACTCTGACCGAGTCTGACCCTGGGGCCACTCATGTACTGCCCACTTGGAGGATTGCGGGGCCTACCTCGGTCACGGTTTCTCAGACTTACTATGCCTCTTCTTCCAACCCTTCCTCCTCCTCCTTCGAATTACCATCCGTGCTTCACCTTCTGCTACCTCAGTCTAACTCGGTCACTCTGTTGTCACCGCCATGCTGCGTCAGGCTAAATTTTTGGGTGGCTCACCTGCTACCTCATCTAACTTGGTCACTTGTTGGTGTCACCGCCATGCTGTGTCAGGCTTATGCCTGCATCGTGTGGCTGGAGATAGGAGAGCAGTGCCAGCATGGGCATGGGTGATGGACCTTCGTTGCACCTAGTTGGGTGCTTCCCTAACATGTGATGGGCATGTGCCTCTCCTTTCTTGGTCTGGGTGAGCACAATTGCCATGAGGGTAACCACCAGGCTGTTGCAGGTGAATTTGGGGTGATGGTGGGATTAGGCAGCCTCAGAGGCATCCATGCATGCTGCCCCTGCTGTTTTCTGTCCATTTCCGTGGTGTTTCCATCATTTTCTGATGTTTCCAGGTTTTCACCCAGCCTTCCCTAGGCAGAGCCTTGGTCCCCTGCAAAAAATGCTAGAGTCTCCCATTGACTTCAATGGGGTTGTTACTCGAAATGAGCACCCGAGCATCGGGAAAACTTTGTCTCGAATAACGAGCACCCGAGCATTTTAGTGCTCGCTCATTTCTAGTAGGATTCACTCCTTCACTGGTTTTGGCTCACAATCGCCGTTGGAAATCAGTGACCAAAACATTGATGTGTGAATAAAGCCTTAGGCTACTTTCACACGACCGTTGTGTTTTGCGGTCCGCAAAAAAAAACGGATGACATCCGTATGGCATCCGTTTTTTTTTTGCAGATCCATTGTAACAATGCCTATCCTTGTCCGCAAAATGTCCAAGAATAGACATTTTATTTTTGCAGGCTACGGAATGGACACGCGGATGCGGACAGCACACAGTGTGCTGTCATTATTTTTTGCTGCCCCATTAAAATGAATGGGTCCGCATCCTATCCGCAAAATATGCGGATTGGAGCCCGCAAAATATACTGTCGTGTGAAAGAAGCCTTAAGGAAAGAATGGCTAGAAAATGTTAGCTGGCTTTTTAATGGACACTGTGACATGTGTTATCAGAGTCGATTTTAGCTCAGCTACATCTGTATATAAACGGTCTGATGCAATATTCAAGATTTCTGAGCAATTATGAAAAGCAACCTGGAATACTAGACTGATGTTTCCTACTTTGCATGTTCACATTCTAGACTACTCATATATACATACCTGGTCTATTAGAAAGCAGAAAAACAAAGCATGGGTCCAGTACATAAAGGACCATTCTCCCAGTATATATGGTACAAATGCTCTATATAAAAAATATGAGGTGACGTTATAATAAAGTGAAGTCACTTTGTATATGTTTTAAATAACCAGGAATTTAGTAAATTAGTGTCCTTTATTTGATGAAAAAAACGTAAAACACTTGCATAAACAAGGTTATAAAAACCTTAGTCCATTTTTCTTGCACCACTGGGTTCAGTTCAACCCGCAGCAAGGCTGTGCAAGCAAAATGTTCTAAGGTTGTTATAATGCTGTTTTTGGTATGTTTCACCATTTTTATTCTATCCAATAAAGAACATTGTTTTAATATGTTGCTGGTTGTATATAACATATATGGATTACATGGACATTTGAAGTCCAAATAATCAGGATAAAGAATAGCCACTAATAATCTGCTTTTAAGAGACTGTGCCTGCGCCTTTTTTTTTTTTTTTGCAACTTTCAAATAAAATTGATAAATCTGGAGTGAAAATAATTTCCCCAGCTAGACACACTTCCTGCTCTACCACCAAAGGTCAAGTGAGTGGTGTAAAAGTGAAAAAAAAAAAACAACAGAAAAAACACGTTTTGCACTAAACCTAAAAAGATTTTAAAGCCCTCTTGTGCAACTTTTTGAAGCCACAATTCTGAAGTTTGATGGTTGTATAAATTCCCTATATCTTGTAATTTAATTTTCTTTACAATATATCACAGTCATAATAGAAAGCTTATCAGGATGGGCACAATTACAATTACTAGATTATTTATACAGATATCTAGTCTGGATAACTGTTGTATTATCTTTATGTTTAGATTTTTTAAATAAATTTTCGATTGTTGAGAAGGCTCCCAGGCATGATAAATCTGAGGATAAATTCAGTTTACAGTCAGTGAAAAGACACCGGAGATATTGCTGGAGCTTGAGGAGGTGATTAAATCACTCATTATAAGGTATTTACTGCTCCACTAACCTAGATCACCTACAGTATTCTAGGCCACCGTGGAATGCATTAACCCCTCCACTACATTAGACCACTAGGGAAGCACAAGTTGACACCTTCCAATACCTTGAGGGTGCTGGCACAGAGTGCAGTTCTGACATGCATTCCGGGTGCAGTTTTCAATTTAGCCAGTTAAGCAGCCTTGTTGAACCCCGGTGTTCTGCATAGTGGGAATGATTTAATTAATTTCAGCTAGATACAAAAAAAAATGCATCCAACTGCATGTGAGAACTGCTCACATGTGTGTGCCAGCACCCTAACGCCTTATTACACTGGCCGTCGGTTGGCCAGATCATTGCTAACGAGCGTTCATAGGAACGCTCATTAGCAATGATCTGGCTCTGTAATACAGCCCTAAAAGTGCCGCCGATTATCTAATAACTAAAGTGTGAAGATGAAGTTTCTGATAATTTGAATTCCATTTTGTATCTGTTTAGTTAAAGTGTTGATTTAAGACCTGTGGATGCAGGAGCAAGGGAGTAAGGCTTTGTCTACATATTTTCTCAAGGTTGTTTTCGAATTCTGACTCACTGTTGACCTGGGAACTGGCCGCTCCAACGTCTGGGGTGAGATCAGATGAACAACACGTACACAGTGACAATTATACAGCACATGCGCTGGCTACGTTCCACTAGGGAATGGAGCTCTTTGTTTAATCGGTATAAAAAAAGGCAGAAGCTCATCCTACGGGGGGACGCCTCGTGTAGGGACCGGTGTTTTCCGAGACTCTGACTGCTTTCGTTGAAAGGGCTTCCCAGCTGATGTCGCTGTCAGATGATGATAACTCAATCGGTGATTTATGTACCTTCATCCTGGATGTAGTCAGGACTCCAGATGAAGTGTTGATATAATTGTGTATTATGTTCTTTATTCTTTGTATATAGATAAGTGCAAAAGAAGGACATTATATCACTATATGTATACACTACTTATTATATTTAATAAAATCATATTATAAACCTTCCTTTGAAGTGTAGCTGTAGTTTAGTTAAGAGTCTCTCTTTAAAGAGTATCCAAACCTGAAGTCTTGCTCTTATCAGCAAAACAGAAGACCGAGCATCTGGCAATCAAGATCTTTAAGCATGCTTAAAAATCATTGTTTAGCGGCGGCAGTTTGTGCTATCTAATCAAGATCTGCTGCTGGCAAACAATAATTCAGTATAGGGACGAGCGATGGCATTAACGATTGCTCCATTCTGTTCTGTGGAGGAGATCACTGCAGGTAATAGCAGTGCTCTCTTCCACTAATGAGTAGGTGATTGTCAGGAAGCAAACTTTCCTTCCAGGCAATCGCCTACAAAATCAATTAATGTAATACAGCTCTTAGACAATCAGGAATGCTGACTTTAACCTTGCCAATATCCTAGACCACCTGAAATGCAGGCATTAGCCCTATAGAAATTTTAATTTTTGAAGTCTTCTCAACAATAGAATCTATTATACTATACTATAAAAATGTGTAAAGAAAATGTACCGACCTTGTTAACGTTTCATTCCAAGTGTAATTTTTCTCCCCTCCAAAAAAAAAGATGCAAAAAATGTAGATTGTAATCCCAATAAAACCTTCAGTCCTGCTTCTACGCTTCTGCTGAAAATCTAATGTTTGTACCATGTGCATTGAAACAGTTTAAACCCTTTGTTTGTGCAGAATTCAAATTTTTCTTTTGTATTTGTATTTGAACAATACCTGGGAGTCATGACTGCATCTTCCCAAACTACATGAAGAAACTCTGCATATATTAAACTATTGATATTTTGTTGTTGAAAAAAATAAAAGTAAGATCAAACATTTTATATTTGCTACTAACATTTTTCCAAGAAAGCATAATATTGTACTAAATCTCCTCTTTTGGCCTAATCCTTGTTCATCTCCTATCTTTAAGACTGCTCTTTTATTGTGGCCCTAGCTGCCTCTTCTTCCTCTCCACTTCAAGTTTGTGTCTGGATTTTCCGAGGTTTAGTGTTTCCCCCTTCCTGTTTTCTCTCTTACATAGTTACATAGTTAATACAGTTGAAAAAAGTCAACAAAGGAATAGGTGGGGATGTGAATTTTAGAAAAAGTGGAGCGAAATCATTATCCGGAACAACTCCTCCTCCATTGACACTCTTTTAAACTACTCCTTCATAATTGGACCTTCAGGATTATTTACAATGTCCATTCATCTCCCCTTTACTATATAGTAAATTTCTTTCCTCCCTTAAACAGATTACGAATGCTTCAGATCTCACTAGAACCTTAACTTGCTTTGAAAACTTTCTTTCCCAAAAAGGTACACCCAGGAAAGTGATATCCTTGACATGTAAATACTGTATCTTTCCCTTTCTGTGTACATGGGAAACCAACCTTGGTAGGAAATTTACTCCTGGAGAACACCTTAACCAGATGGCACCTCACTGCTGTAATGCTCCATAATTAGAATTTCAATTATGATCCAAATTTCTGGAGGTGTACTTCCTCTCTCAGTACATATTATCATCTCTGGTGGAGATATTAATAACATTATGGGACTAACACTTCTACTACAGCCAGAGCTTTGTCTACTCCATCTGTATCCCTGGAAGAAGCTTTAGGGCGAAACGGCGTTGGAAGGAGGGCGCCGCCATATCGGTCTATAATCCATAGATGTGTCTTTTTGATAATAATATTGCTTTTATTGCTTTCTATAATATGTGATGTTACTTTATCGGATGCTCCTTGGAAGTCCATGCATGGTTACAATTCTTTTTTTTCTTTGTTAGGCTAGTTGTCGTTGATTTACAAATGTGGATTGACTATGACCTGATATGATGGCAACCCCTATATTCTCTCTTGAATTTCTGATCACTGCTAACTATTATACTAATGTCAACTTTTTAATTATTTAATGCTGAATTAAAATCAATAAAGCTTATTTAAATGATAATCCATGGTTTTGGTATATTATTTTCCATCTGTTACCAGACAAGATACCAAAACATACCATTTTACTGGATAGACACCTTTTGGCTGCTACCAGAATACTTATCCCTACTTACTGGAAGTTGGACTCTCGCCAAACAGTTACGCAATGGATGGACAAAGTCGACTGTGTGTACCGACTGGAGGAATTTGCTAAATGGGACTTAAGAACCACATCTCCTTTAAGACAGTATGGTCCCCTTGGGCATACTTCAGAAGATATATTTTGTAGTGATGCTAACATGATAAACATATAGACTCCATGCTTCTCTGCCGCTCGCGCTGTAGTAACTAATCCGTTGTAGTTACTAATCAGTTGTAGTAACCAATCAATGCACTCTCTATTAGGATTTATTACTTTCTTTACTGCAGGTCATTCCTCATGATCATGCTCTCAGGCCCCCCTTCTTTTTCTCCAACCTTTTTAATTTATTACGATTGATTATGTCTTGTTTTCTTTTTGGTGTACTTCACATTTAGACATACCAATTAAAATAAAGTTAAGGGACTGCGCTGCTCCCCTGGAATCCACAAACAAAAGTTAAGTCAGATGCCAGATCCTTCCTCCAATTCTCCTTCCTTATGTCGCCAAACACTGCTACTATGTCCTGGTGCAGTGCCGCTCCACAGTTTTTTCACATCCGTTCAGCCTATAATATCAGGAATCAAGGAGCAAGATATTAAAGCACCACAGGCACTTTGGGCTAAAATACATTCATTCTACTCACAAGAGTTGATTAAAACAAGGCATATCAAATATAAAATTCCAGTTTCCCAGAGTCTGCCCAACCTAGATTTTGTCCCTCCTTCTTCAGGGGCGAAACCTAGGTCGGACGGACTTAACTTTATTTTATTTGTTTAGTGTGAATTGAACTCACTTCATGAAGGACACGCTCATAGTAACCCGAGTTTTTTCTCTGTATATATTATTAGACTTACCAATGTATGGGTTCACTTTAATGAACAATGTCATCAGGTTGTATAGAAGGAGTATTTCTCCTCTCATCTATTATCGCTTTATTATACCCGACATGTATACTGTTTGATCTCTATATACAGTGAACTTACTTGTTGATGCTGGTCATTTCTTTGATGAAACAAATGAACTCTGTGCAATTTACATTTGTGTTTCTTTGAAACTCAATAAAAAGAATTTTAAAAGAAAAAAAAGAAAAAGGGGAGCGAGACCCAGACTTGTACACATTTTTATAAGCATTAATGTTATTTACTTTTAGTATGTAATGGTGGCTCACCAGGCAAGAGATGACAGATTTGGGTGCTACAAATCACTTTGGCTATACCCTCTGCCAATACAGTAAAATTGCGTATATCTAAAATATGTGATGAGCACTCTCAACATCCAGTATTTTCTAAAGCTATTTTATTAATCCCAATATGGATGGAATAAGAATGAACAATGTAAAATACAAAAATAGGCAAAAAATTCTTATAAAAAATATAAAATAAAAATAAAATATATAAAACCAGCGCTGGTATATAAATGTTGATGATAAAACTTATTGGTAAATGAATCCAATATTTGTTAAATATACAAAGCTATACAGGAAAATAATCCTAAAACAAACAGATAGAAGTATTATAGAGATGATGGTAGTTCAAATATTGATCTTTGATAGATAGATATATAATGTTTTATCTATGGGACATATAGTCCCCTTTCTGTATAAGTTCTTCCCTCAGTACGTAGAGTTTATATTGGTATGATATTCGGGTTTATCTCTAAATAATGTCCAGTGATGTTTCTTGTATCCAATATACTTATAGTAGTTTATAATAAACAGTCAATATGCAGAGTGACACGTATTATTGCTACAATGTTGGTCTTTCTATGTTACCACTCCTGGTGCTGCTGAGGGATCGAGGTATCGGTGAATAGTCCGTAACTTCGGTATTCTCCGCGATCTCAGTGTTGAGGGTTCCGGAGCGCTGGCGTCCCACGTGGCATCCCACGTGGCGTCCCACGTGGGTTCCCACGCGCTTTTTGAAAAAGGGTGAGGTTGCTTCTTCCCGGATATCCTCGCGGAGGTTTAGGAAGACTGCCCGTTTTCGCTTCAGTCGATTAGTTCTGGAGCTGGATATCTTTAGATGGAACAGTTCAAAATACCAGTTTAGAGAATGTTTAAAGATCCACAGGGATATTCGTATTTAAACCAAACGCGTTTCGGGACTATTTTACATGCTCGTCCCTTCTTCAGTGGTGTATATATCCCTGTTTCATTTCAACGTGGGAGATGGCAACTTTTAAACAGTATGTAGCTATTCTTTGAGACGTCTTTCTGGTAAGTATTACATACTATTTTGTTATTTTGGATAGTTATACACAAGTCTAAGAATTCTGTTTGTACTTCATTTGTTTTACTAGTGAAAGTTAAGTTGTATTCATTATTATTTAAATTACCAAGGAAATCCTCAAGTTCTTGTTTTGTATCTTGCCAAATAAAAATAATGTCATCTATAAATCTACGCCAGAGGACCAGACTCATCCCCAGCTTAGGGCTAATGGTGTCTTTTTCCCATTGTGTCTTTTTTAGATATACGTTATTTACTTTTATTCAATCATCTAAGCCCTTGTTAAAACTGTGCACTGTTCCTGCTGTGACCACATCCTATGGTAAACTATTCCACAGATTCACAGTTCTCACAGTAAAGAAGCCTTGACACTTCTGGAGACTAAATTTTTTCTTCTCCAGATGGAGACAGTGTCCCCTTGTCTTTTGAAGGAATTTTACATGGAACAGCCTTTTGCCATATTTCAGATGAGGCTGCACCAAAGCCTTGTAAAGGGGAAATATTACATTAATTAATTAATAAATATGTTAAATAATAGTGAACCCAGCACTGTACCTTGGGATACACAACTTATAAGCCAAGACCAATCAGAATAGGAATCATTGACCACATCTCTCTAAACACGGCCAGTTTTCGATCCAATTACAAATTATACTTTCTAGGCCTATAGACCTTATTTTACCTAAACATCTATGAGGGACAGTATGAAATGCCTTTGAAAAATCTAAGAACACTGCATCCACAGTTTCCCCTCTGTTTTGGCTTCTACTCAACTCATAAAAATCAGGTTAGTCTGACAACTTCTGTCCTTGGTAAACCCATACTGGTTATCACTTATCATATTATTAACAGTCACATACTACTGTATATAGTCCCTTAAAGGGTCTGTCTGCTTTTTAGTATTGATGGCCTATCCCCACGATAGGTCATCAACACAAATTTTACAAAATTCAGACCCAAAGAATATTTTTTTATTAGCTTGTACTGGATGCTTTGAGCTTTTTCCAAGCTCTTGCAAACCGGGCCCAAACTGTGCACAGATTATTAACAATAGCATCCACTCCAGGACTCACAGAGCTTAACCCAGAAACTGATGAAAAACACGAATTAAAACCATTATTACAATAAAAAGGTGAGGTGCCACTCTGCTTTTGTTTTTGTTGACTGGTGATGAGGAACTGACTTGTTTGTTAATGTCAAACTCCATTAGGGACAAAAACCTTTTCCACTTGTTCTACTTATTCCACTAGTATCATGTAAATTGAGAATATTTTCAGCAAACAAGGTAGTTCAAGTTTTGGCGTCAGGAGGTTTCGTTAATGGAATTAAGTGACACATCCAGATGTCCGCCTTCCTCAGGAGGGCGGGAGGTCAGTAATGAAATTCATTGAAATGTGGGTCCACAGTCTTTGTGGAATGGGCAAGGGGCAAAGTAGTCCTGCCCATTTTCAGAATTAATGTACCCGATCTACATAATCGATTCAGGAGTTTTATACTCCATAAACCCTCCGGCTAATGGAGTAGTATCCACCCCAGAACTTGGAATGGGTTTAGGTAGTTTACATACCACAAGACCTAAGGTTGACACAGAAACAGACCAGAAACAGATCTTCCTTATGAAGACAGTTTAACAGGGAGTAGAACCCATCAGTCTTTTTGGGAAATTTCTGTGCTTCTGAATGACCTCCCAGATCATCACTCAGATGCTGAAGTTTCCCGCCTTCGGCCTAGAAGGACAGGATTACAGTTGATATGCAGGACTGCCACAGTAGTACACCACTTATGGAATTCAGAGCAGTAATATTCCACTGGTTATCTGCTTTGACATAAGGAAAGAAGCTGACTTTCAGCATAAGCTGCCGTATCTGGCTCATCATAGAGGAGAAAAGAAACTGTCAACATAAAATAGTCCAGGAGAGTTGGGTGATAGTGAGAACGTCCACCACTGAGAGTCCCCCTGAAGCAGAGACATAATGATGCCTACTCTCTGTGCTTCCATAATCGATGAGTGTAGCCTAAAACGAAAATAAAGTTTACAGCTCTCATGGACGGTTACAAAATTTTTACAGTCACCAGAGAAGCAGTCAAGTAGCTTAACATTAGGCTCTTTGTGTGACATAGCTGTAGCAACAGGGGGGGCTGGTCTGGCAGGACTCTTGCTGTTAGACTCTCTCCACTAGATCCTGAACAAATTGGGAAATATCCTACATCTGATTGGCCAATGTTACCATGGTGTCCATATCTGAGCAATATTTTTTGAGCCAGTGATAATGTAACGCCTGTAGGTAGGGACAGACAAGGACAGTGAAACCTAACCTACAACTCAGCTCACTTTCCCTACCTACTTGCAGTATAATCCCTACTTGGCAAAACCGCAACTAGACCACGTCCCTACTCTAAATTAGTGCAGAGACAGACAAACACCAACAGACAACAAACACAAAAAAGCAGAGTTGTACAGCAATGGTTCAGAACCAGACGGGCTGTATAGGACCAAACACATGAGATAGAGTATGGTCAGAAGAAAAGCCAGGGTTAGAAGCACAGACGAATCAGCATGAATGTAAATGTTTACTCTGCCTGTTATTCAGATCAGTACTATACTCAAGTATATGGCCTTCACATTAGATGATGGGTGGTACCATTCTTCAATGTGGAACTTCAGTTCACGTCATATTACAAGCTAAAGTTTCACACAGTATTGCACATTATTATTATTACTAGCAGTTATATCATGCGACAGTAGAACCAACAACAGGTGGTACATTGCCTACTGAACATTAATGTTCTTCCTTAACTCCTTAAAGACCAGGGTTTTTTTTCATTTTTGTATTTTTTTTTCCTCCCCACGTTCCAATAGCCATTTTTCCGTCATGTTTCCATTCACATAGCCATATGAGGGCTTATTTTTTGCAGAACAAGATGCACTTTTTAAGAGTACCATCTAATTTATAAATTCTCTGTGGGGTAAAATTGGGAAAAAAAAAACACACAAAAAAAAAAAACGGCGCCATAACTTTTGGGGTTTTGGCATCACACCGTTCACTGCGTGCTAAAAATCGACATCATGTGTGTTTGTGTGTATGTATTTTAATAGTTCAGACATTTTCAGATATGGCAATACCTAATATATTGTTTTTTTTATTGTTTAATTATATTTTTCTTTTACTTTTTTTTTTTTTTACTTTTCACTTAATAACTATTAGCTGTTTAGGGGGCTAGTACATGAGATCTTTTAATCTCTTGTTCCATTCACCCTAATAGAGATCTACTGCTCTCTGTTGAGTCATGTATCGTGCACAGCTTAGCAGGTAGGTTACTATGACAGCCCTGGGAAGCCTCAGCGGGCCCCAGGCTGTCATGATAACCAATTGGAGACCTGTGATTTCACTGTGGGGGCTCCAATAAGAAGGCAGAGGGAGCTGCATACCTCTGCCTTACCTCACAGATACCGCAATCGCTTTAACAGATGGAATTCAACATGATTGCCATTTCCATCATTGCGGCCTGATGCCTGCTGTATTGTACAGCTGACACCCACTATGTATGGAGCCGACTTAGCACAGCAGCCGGCACCATATAATTGCAGGCGCATAATGCTGTACGTGTACAGCATTATACATTAGGGAGTTAAAGTGTTTTGCATAAATCCACTCACTAGTGTAAATACAGTTGGTATCATAAGACTGAATACATTAATATAAAGAAATATAAAATTTATTATACTTCCTTAAGAAGACTATAAATACAATTCTTTCAATTTCAAATTATGTTTTAAGAGTGTTGTTGAAATGTCAATTCTTCTTTTCCCCAAAAGGGATCCTGAAAGAACAAGACTTCAGTAACTGTCTGGAGAATTGGTTGTCTATCCAACAAATTGTTGGAGTCGCACATATGTACACTGACACCATTAAAGGGCAACACATGACACTGGCTGGTCCAAGTCTAAAGGAATACATTTTTGCACCCTTACCCACCCATAGGCTAATTAGAAGGGGGAGTTTTTAGTTGAAAACACTACCGTGCAGAGGCGTAGCTACCGGGGGGCAGGGGGGGCGACGGCTTCCGGCCCAGTGACTAAGGGGGAGCCCAGCAAGGATGACTATCAGGCGAATACAAGTGAGCGCTTCCATTATGGAAGCGCTCTTGTATTTAGGGACCCCCATCAGACCTCAGATCAGCCCACCCAGCCACATAAGATTAAAATAAAAAACCTTTCTTACCCTAGCCCGCGCTGCGGCTGCCCTCCGGTCACATAATCTTATGTGGCTGGGTGGGCTGATCCTGAGGTCTGATGGGGGCACAGTAGGCTGATGTGAGGTCTGATGGGGCACAATGCGCTGATCTGAGGTCTGATGGGGCACAGTACGCTGATGTGAGGTCTGATGGGGGCACAATACGCTGATCTGAGGTCTGATGGGGGCACAATACACTGATCTGAGGTCTGATGGGGCACAATACGCTGATCTGAGGTCTGATGGGGGCACAATACACTGATCTGAGGTCTGATGGGGGCACAATACGCTGATCTGAGGTCTGATGGGGTACATTCTGCTGATCTGAGGTCTGATAGGGGCAAAATACGCTGATCTGAGGTCTGATGGAGGCACAATACACTGATCTGAGGTCTGATGGGGGCACAGTAGGGTGATGTGAGGACTGATGGGGGCACATTCTGCTGATCTGAGGTCTGATGGGGGTACATTCTGCTAATCTGAGGTCTGATGGGAGTACAATACGCTGATCTGAGGTCTGATGGGACACAGTAGGCTGATGTGAGGTCTGATGGGGGGCACATTCTGCTGATCTGAGGTCTGATGGGGGTCCATTCTGCTGATCTGAGGTCTGATGGGGGCACAATACGCTGATCTGAGGTCTGATGGGCACAGTAGGCTGATGTGAGGTCTGATGGGGGCACATTCTGATGATCTGAGGTCTGATGGGGGCACAATATGCTGATCTGAGGTCTGATGGGGGCACAATACGCTGATCTGAGGTCTGAATGGAGGCACAATACACTGATCTGAGGTCTGATGGGGGCCACAGTAGGGTGATGTGAGGAATGATGGGGGCACATTATGCTGATCTGAGGTCTGATGGGGGGTACATTCTGCTGATCTGAGGTCTGATGGGAGTACAATACGCTGATCTGAGATCTGATGGGACACAATAGGCTGATGTGAGGTCTGATGGGGGGCACATTCTGCTGATCTGAGGTCTGATGGGGGTCCATTCTGCTGATCTGAGGTCTGATGGGGGTACAATACGCTGATCTGAGGTTTGATGGGGCACAGTAGGATGATGTGAGGTCTGATGGGGGCACATTCTGATGATCTGAGGTCTGATGGGGGCACATTCTGCTGATCTGAGGTCTGATGGGGGCACAATATGCTGATCTGAGGTCTGATGGAACACAATACGCTGATCTGAGGTCTGATGGGGCACAGTAGGAAGATGTGAGGTCTGATGGGGGCACATTCTGCTGATCTGAGGTCTGATGGGGGCACAATATGCTGATCTGAGGTCTGATGGGGCACAATACGCTGATCTGAGGTCTGATGGAGGCACAGTAGGGTGATGTGAGGACTGATGGGGGCACATTCTGCTGATCTGAGGTCTGATGGGGGTAAAATACGCTGATCAGAGGTCTGATGGGGGGCACAATACACTGATCTGAGGTCTGATGGGGCACAATACGCTGATCTGAGGTCTGATGGGGGCACAATACACTGATCTGAGGTCTGATGGGGGCACAATACACTGATCTGAGGTCTGATGGGGCACAATACGCTGATCTGAGGTCTGATGGGGGCACAATACACTGATCTGAGGTCTGATGGGGGCACAATACGCTGATCTGAGGTCTGATGGGGCACATTCTGCTGATCTGAGGTCTGATAGGGGCAAAATACGCTGATCTGAGGTCTGATGGAGGCACAATACACTGATCTGAGGTCCTGAGGGGCAACAGTAGGGTGATGTGAGGACTGATGGGGGCACATTCTGCTGATCTGAGGTCTGATGGGGGTACATTCTGCTAATCTGAGGTCTGATGGGAGTACAATACCGCTGATCTGAGGTCTGATGGGACACAGTAGGCTGATGTGAGGTCTGATGGGGGCACATTCTGCTGATCTGAGGTCTGATGGGGGTCCATTCTGCTGATCTGAGCGTCTGATGGGGGCACAATACGCTGATCTGAGGTCTGATGGGCACAGTAGGCTGATGTGAGGTCTGATGGGGGCACATTCTGATGATCTGAGGTCTGATGGGGCACAATATGCTGATCTGAGGTTCTGATGGGGGCACAATACGCTGATCTGAGGTCTGATGGAGGCACAATACACTGATCTGAGGTCTGATGGGGGCACAGTAGGGTGATGTGAGGAATGATGGGGGCACATTATGCTGATCTGAGGTCTGATGGGGGTACATTCTGCTGATCTGAGGTCTGATGGGAGTACAATACGCTGATCTGAGATCTGATGGGACACAATAGGCTGATGTGAGGTCTGATGGGGGGCACATTCTGCTGATCTGAGGTCTGATGGGGGGTCCATTCTGCTGATCTGAGGTCTGATGGGGGTACCAATACGCTGATCTGAGGTTTGATGGGGCACAGTAGGATGATGTGAGGTCTGATGGGGGCACATTCTGATGATCTGAGGTCTGATGGGGGCACATTCTGCTGATCTGAGGTCTGATGGGGGCACAATATGCTGATCTGAGGTCTGATGGAACACAATACGCTGATCTGAGGTCTGATGGGGCACAGTAGGAAGATGTGAGGTCTGATGGGGGCACATTCTGCTGATCTGAGGTCTGATGGGGGCACAATATGCTGATCTGAGGTCTGATGGGGCACAATACGCTGATCTGAGGTCTGATGGAGGCACAGTAGGGTGATGTGAGGACTGATGGGGGCACATTCTGCTGATCTGAGGTCTGATGGGGGTAAAATACAGCTGATCAGAGGTCTGATGGGGCACAGTGGCTGATGTGAGGTTTGATGGGGCACATTCTGCTGATCTGAGGGTCTGATGGGGGCACATTCTGCTGATCTGAGGTCTGATGGGGGCACAATATGCTGATCTCAGGTCTGATGGGGCACAATACGCTGATCTGAGATCTGATGGGGCACAGTAGGCTGATGTGAGGTCTGATGGGGGCACAATATGCCTGATCTGAGGTCTGATGGGGGCACAGTAGGGTGATGTGAGGACTGATGGGGGGCACATTCTGCTGATCTGAGGTCTAATGGGGGTACATTCTGCTAATTTGAGGTCTGATGGGGTACAATACGCTGATCTGAGGTCTGATGGGGCACAGTAGGCTGATGTGAGGTCTGATGGGGGCACATTCTGCTGATCTGAGGTCTGATGGGGGCACATTCTGCTGATCTGAGGTCTGATGGGGGCACAATATGCTGATCTGAGGTCTGATGGGGCACAATACGCTGATCTGAGGTCTGATGGGGCACAGTAGGCTGATGTGAGGTCTGATGGGGGCACATTCTGCTGATCTGAAGGTCTGATGGGGGCACAATATGCTGATCTGAGGTCTGATGGAGCACAATACGCTGATCTGAGGTCTGATGGGGCAACAGTAGGGTGAAATGTGAGGACTGATGGGGGCACATTCTGCTGATCTGAGGTCTGATGGGGCACAGTAGGGTGATGTGAGGACTGATGGGGGCACATTCTGCTGGATCTGAGGTCTGATGGGGGCACAGTAGGGTGATGTGAGGACTGATGGGGGCACATTCTGCTGATGTGAGGTCTGATGGGGGTACATTCTGGCTGATCTGAGGTCTGATGGCGGGCACATTCTGCTGATGTGAGGTCTGATGGGGACACATTCTTGCTGATCTGAGGTCTGATGGGGCACAATACGCCTGATCTGAGGTCTGATGGGGGGCACAGTATGCTGATCTGAGGTCTGATGGGGGCACATTCTGCTGATCTGAGGTCTGATTGTGGCACATTCTGCTGATCTGAGGTCCGATGGGGCACAATACGCTGATCTGAGGTCTGATGGGGGCACAGTACGCTGATCTGAGGTCTGATGGGGGCACAATTACGCTAATCTGAGGTCTGATGGAGGCACAATACGCTGATCTGAGGTCTGATGGGCACAATACGCTGATCTGAGGTCTGATGGGGCACAGTAGGCTTATGTGAGGTCTGATGGGGGCACGATATGCTGATCTGAGGTCTGATGGGGGCACATTCTGCTGATGTGAGGTCTGATGGGGGCACATTCTGCTGATCTGAGGTCTGATGGGGGCACAATACACTGATCTGAGGTCTAATGGGGCACAATACGCTGATCTGAGGTCTGATGGGGGCACAGTACACTGATCTGAGGTCTGATGGGGGCAAATTACGCTGATCTGAGGTCTGATGGGGCACGTTCTGCTGATCTGAGGTCTGATGGGGGCACAATACGCTGATCTGAGGTCTGATGGGGGCACACTATGCTGATCTAAGGTCTGATGGAGGCACAATACACTGATCTGAGGTCTGATGGGGCACAGTAGGGTGATGTGAGGACTGATGGGGGCATATTCTGCTTATCTGAGGTCTGATGGGGGCTACATTCTGCTTATCTGAGGTCTGATGGGGGTACAATACGCTGATCTGAGGTCTGATGGGGGCACAGTAGGCTGATGTTGAGGTCTGATGGGGGCACATTCTGCTGATCTGAGGTCTGATGGGGGCACATTTCTGCTGATCTGAGGTCTGATGGGGGCACATTCTGCTGATCTGAGGTCTGATAGGGGCTCAATATGCTGATCTGAGGTCTGATGGGGGCTCAATATGCTGATCTGAGGTCTGATGGGGCACAATACGCTGATCTGAGGTCTGATGGGGCCACAGTAGGATGATGTGAGGTTTGATGGGGGAACATTCTGCAGATCTGAGTCTGATGGGGGCACAATTATGCTGATCTGAGGTCTGATGGGGCACAATACGCTGATCTGAGGTCTGATGGAGGCACAGTAGGGTGATGTGAGGACTGATGGGGCACATTCTGCTGATCTGAGGTCTGATGGGGGTACATTCTGCTGATCTGAGGTCTGATGGGGGTACAATACACTGATCTGAGGTCTGATGGGGCACAGTAGGCTGATGTGAGGTTTGATGGGGGCACATTCTGCTGATCTGAGGTCTAATGGGGGCACATTCTGCTGATCTGAGGTCTGATGGGGGCACAATATGCTGATCTCAGGTCTGATGGGGCACAATACGCTGATCTGAGATCTGATGGGGCACAGTAGGCTGATGTGAGGTCTGATGGGGGCATAATACGCTGATCTGAGGTCTGATGGTGGGCACAGTAGGGTGATGTGAGGACTGATGGCGGCACATTCTGCTGATCTGAGTCTGATGGGGGTACATTCTGCTGAATGGGGCACAGTAGGCTGATGTTAGGTCTAATGGGGGCACATTCTGCTGATCTGAGGTCTGATGGGGGCACAGTAGGGTGATGTGAGGACTGATGGGGCACAGTAGGATGATGTGAGGTCTGATGGGGGCACATTCTGCTGATCTGAGGTCTGATGGGGGCACAATATGCTGATTTGAGGTCTGATGGGGGTACAATACGCTGATCTGAGGTCTGATGGGGCACAGTAGGCTGATGTGAGGTTTGATGGGGGCACATTCTGCTTATCTGAGGTCTGATGGGGGCACATTCTGCTGATCTGAGGTCTGATGGGGGCACATTCTGCTGATCTGAGGTCTGATGGCGGCACAATATGCTGATCTGAGGTCTGATGGGGCAAAATACGCTGATCTGAGGTTTTATGGAGGCACAGTAAGGTGATGTGAGGACTGATGGGGGCACATTCTGCTGATCTGAGGTCTGATGGGGGTACAATACGCTGATCTGAGGTCTGATGGGGCACAGTAGGCTGATGTGAGGTCTGATGGGGCACATTCTGCTGATCTGAGGTCTGATGGGGGCACAATATGCTGATCTGAGGTCTGATGGAGCACAATACGCTGATCTGAGGTCTGATGGGGGCACAGTAGGTGATGTGAGGACTGCTGATCTGAGGTCTGATGGGGGAACTGATGGGGGCACATTCTGCTGATCTGAGGTCGATGGGCACAGTAGGGTGATGTGAGGATGATGGGGGCACATTCTCTGATGGGGTTGATGGGGGTACATTCTGCTGATCTGAGGTCTGATGGGGACATTCTGCTGATGTGAGGTCTGATGGGGACACATTCTGCTGACTGAGGTCTGATGGGCGCACAATACGCTGATCTGATGGGGGCACAGTCTGATCAGGTCTGGGGGGCACAGTGCTGATCTGAGGTCTGATGGGGCACATTCTGCTGATCTGAGGTCTGATGGGGCACATTAGCTGATCTGAGGTCTGATGGGGGCACAAGTACGCTGATCTGAGGTCTGATGGGGCACAATACGCTAATCTGAGGTCTGATGGGGCACAATACGCTGATCTGAGGTCTGATGGGGCACAATCAGCTGATCTGAGGTCTGATGGGGCACAGTAATGCTTGATTCTGCAGTCAGCTGATGGGGGCACAATATGCTGATCTGAGGTCTGATGGGGGCACATTCTGCTGAATGTGAGGTGTCTGATGGGGGCACAATTCTGCTGATCTGAGGTCTGATGGGGGCAAATACACTGATCTGAAGGTCTGAATGGGGCACAATACGCTGATCTGAGGTCTGATGGGGGCACAACATTGATCTGAGTCTGATGGGGCACAGTGAGGGGATCTGAGGTCTGATGGACTGATGGGGCACATTTCGCGATCTGAGGGTCTGATG
>ONZH01016179.1:0-23090 GCA_900303285.1 Rhinella marina
AAGACCACTCGTGACAAAAGGCCTATTTTTTTATATTTCTAGGTACACAGCCGTGTACTAACAGTTCAGACGTGTGTATTAAACACCACATATATAAAATTATTTTGCAAGAGAACGCACAGTACAGGTGCCAAAGAAAAGGCCTATTTTTTTATATTTCTAGGTACACAGCCATGTACTAACAGTTCAGACGGTGTGTATTAACACCACGTATATAAAATTATTTTGCAAGAGAACGCACAGTACAGGTGCCAAAGAAAAGGCCTATTTTTTTATATTTCTAGGTACACAGCCGTGTACTAACAGTTCAGACAGTGTGTATTAACACCACGTATATAAAATTATTTTGCAAGAGAACGCACAGTACAGGTGCCAAAGAAAAGGCCTATTTTTTTATATTTCTAGGTACACAGCCGTGTACTAACAGTTCAGACGGTGTGTATTAACACCACATACATAAAATTATTTGCAAGAGAACGCACAGTACAGGTGCCAAATAAAAGGCCTATTTTTTAATATTTCTAAGTACACAGCCGTGTACTAACAGTTCAGACGGTGTGTATTAACACCACGTATATAAAATTATTTTGCAAGAGAACGCACAGTACAGGTGCCAAAGAAAAGGCCTATTTTTTTTATATTTCTAGGTACACAGCCGTGTACTAACAGTTCAGACGGTGTGTATTAACACCACATATATAAAATTATTTTGCAAGAGAACGCACAGTACAGGTGCCAATGAAAAGGCCTATTTTTTTAATATTTCTAGGTACACAGCCGTGTACTAACAGTTCAGACGGTGTGTATTAACACCACGTATATAAAATTATTTTGCAAGAGAACGCACAGTACAGGTGCCAATGAAAAGGCCTATTTTTTTTATATTTCTAGGTACACAGCCGTGTACTAACAGTTCAGACGGTGTGTATTAACACCACGTATATAAAATTATTTTGCAAGAGAACGCACAGTACAGGTGCCAAAGAAAAGGCCTATTTTTTTTATATTTCTAGGTACACAGCCGTGTACTAACAGTTCAGACGGTGTGTATTAACACCACGTATATAAAATTATTTTGCAAGAGAACTCACAGTACAGGTGCCAAAGAAAAGGCCTATTTTTTTAATATTTCTAGGTACACAGCCGTGTACTAACAGTTCAGACGGTGTGTATTAACACCACGTATATAAAATTATTTTGCAAGAGAACGCACAGTACAGGTTGCCCAATGAAAAAGGCCTATTTTTTTTATATTTCTAGGTACACAGCTGTGTACTAACAGTTCAGACGGTGTGTATTAACACCACATATATAAAATTATTTTGCAAGAGAACTCACAGTACAGGTGCCAAAGAAAAGGCCTATTTTTTTAATATTTCTAGGTACACAGCCGTGTACTAACAGTTCAGACGGTGTGTATTAACACCACGTATATAAAATTATTTTGCAAGAGAACGCACAGTACAGGTGCCAATGAAAAGGCCTATTTTTTTATATTTCTAGGTACACAGCCGTGTACTAAGAGGTCAGACGGTGGGTATTTACACCTGGTATACAAAAAGGGTATTGCAGGCACACAGAACCCAGAACACTAGAGCCAAAGAAACTGTATTTAAAAAAAAAAAAGTACACAGCCGTATACTGCCAGATCAGATGGTGCATATACACACTAGGTATATAACAGGGTTTTGCAGCCAAAAAGAACACAGAACAATAGTGCCAAATATAGTTTGGTATGTAGCAGAGCACCTAATACACCACTAATGCCTCTCTCTGTCCCTACTCCAGCAGCTATCCCTGAATACAGCAGCCGTTCTCTGCAGAGTGTATATGGTAGTAAAGCTATCACTGTACTGCACTATAGTAGCCCTGATAAGGGCTTTTAATCACGCTCCTGCCTGTCCAACAGCTAAAACCTATCTCTCCCTTCTCCAGCCTCTGTCCCTGACTAAGTTCACGCAGCATATGCGAACGAGCAGGAAGAGCTGAGTTTTTATGATTCGAGGTCACATGGTTTTTCCAGCCAATGCATGTAGACGCCGTTTTCGCGCTGCCAGCGTGCTCCGCGGGCCTGTCATACCCCCCCTGCATGGTGATTGGTGGAAAAAGAGCGCCAGGGAAGGTGGGAGGGGAAACGAATTCTAAGTGCGCCATCGCCGTTATACTCGATTGAAATCGAGTATGCCGAATAGAGTAGTATTCGATCGAATACCGGCTCGATCGAACACTACTCGCTCATCTCTAATAATAAACTATCTTCCATTTGCACCCATCCTTTTGTAGTGTCATTGAACCACAAACTTTTTAGTTGATCAAGAATAGTAGCTCTTTAGTACATAAGGAGGCAAGGTCATCCCAACCCCCCCAGTCTAACAGGGTGGTACAGTATGTCAACAGATACTCTCAACCTTTGTTTTTTCCAAATGAATTATAAAAGGAGCATTTGCAGTGAGGCTATCACTTGGTGTAGGACAATAATAGGTAAATTCCGAAATAGATATAAAATCTTAGGTAAAAAGAACAATTTGACTGCCGCTATATGGCCTATCCAGGAAAGCGAGTAATAAGAGTACAAGGAGACATCCTGCTTGAATTGGTGAATAAGGAATGAATACAGTAGTTGACAGGTTGTAATTTACTAAGGGGAAATGTTCATACAATACCCAGGTATGGAATAATGTCAGTAGCCCATTTGAATGGAAATTGCACCGAGATTGATTGTTTGAGTTCGTCTGATAAATACATGTCCAACATAAGTGATTTATGAGAATCAACATTATAGTGGCCAAACTTCGGGGTCTCTAACCGAAATAACGTTATCAGTGAAAAGGCCTATTCGATGTTCCGTATCCCCTACATAAATACCTTGGATAGATGGTGACATATGGATATGTTGGGCAAATGGTTTAATTAGTAGCGCAAATAGAAGAGGTGATAGGGGGCATCCTTGACGGGTGCCAGTAGTAATATCAAAAGAAGAGGAAAGGGACCTGAGGTGAAAACCTTCGTTGAAGGGCATATGTATAAGGCCAAAATAGAGGATGCAAGCCTTTAAGGTAACCAAAATTTGCCTAGAACCGCCTTTAGATATCCCCAGTGTATCCGCTCGACCTTCAGCCACCACTGATAAAATATTTAAGAAGAGACAAGTGCCATCCACTGTTTGACGATTTTAACAAAACTGACTTGGTCTGCATTTATTAATGTCGGAAGGATGTCAGATAAATGAGTGGCAATGATCTGTACGTAAAGCTTCAAATTAGCGTTTAAAAGTAAGAATGGACGAAAATTAAGCGGAGCACCCGGAGTCTTTCCCGGTTTCGGAAGTGTCATGGTCAAGGCACTCAACATCTGCTTGGGAAAGATCCCAGAAAAAGATGCTTCGTTGAAAACTCGGTGCTAATAAGTCACTGTGGGTTTTATAAAATTCATTGGTAAGGCCATCAGGACCTGGGGACTTCCCAAGTTTCAGGGTTTTAATAGCTAGAGCTAAGCTCTTGGTGGTGAAAATGCCATGGCGACAGAGATCCCCTGTACTTCCGATATTGTAGGCAGACATAGATAGTCCAAAAATGCCTGAATAGTAGACAAATGTGGTTGCGGGGTCAGATCAAAGATTATCAGATGCGTAATTTTTAGAAAACTCATTAGCGATACCCTGTGGATCCAGCACCTGTAGAAAAAAGGGGATTTTGGATTTTGATGACTGGGATTTCAATTGCCTAGCTAATAAAGCCCCTCCTCTATTACCCTGCCAATAATGGTGGAGTTTAAGTCTTCATAGGATTAAATCATACTGGCAAGAGTTGAGCTTGTGTATACGCGAGTGAATCTCTGAAATCTCAGCAGCTCTGTTAGGAGAATAGTGAGCTTTATTTAGGCGATGTAAATTAGCTAATTGAGTCTGCAATTGGATTAAAGTCTGTGTCCTAAATGACCCCTCAGCGTTGCTTTCATAGCGCACCATAGAATACTATCAGAGGTCTGACCGGTGTCATTGTCCAGAAATTAATTCTCCAAACACGGAGTAGTGTGTGGAGAATACCGTGGGCTTTGTAAGATATGATTATTAAGCCACAGTGGCAGATGTGTTATTTTGATTGGTCTGATCAATAATGTTCATTATACATTAGTGTCGCTATATGCTCCTTATAAGCGCCCTTCTACTTTCTACCGTTCTCTCTTGTCAAAAGTTACTAAGCAGTTACATACCAGTGCAAGGTGACTGAATATAGAACTACAGCATGAGTAACAAAATGCCAATAAGAAAAAAAGGTGGTGTAGCATACATAAAATAAAACAACCGTAATAACAAAACTGAAAAGAACAAAGGCAAAACAAAGCACCCCTGTAAAGACAAGCATAACATATACAAAATGCAGTATATGAGAAGGATAATAGAACAGTGTAGTCAGCATATATTAATACTGAGACATGACAGCGAGCTAGGGTCAGCCTTGAAGGCGGTACTAGTGCCATAATACATAGTAACATAGTTTATAAGGCCGAAAAAAGACATCTGTCCATCCAGTTCGGCCTGTTTTCCTATAAGTTGATCCAGAGGAAGGCAAAAAACCCTTGTGAGGTAGAAGCCAATTTTCCCCACTTTAGGGGAAAAAAATTCCTTCCCGACTCCAATCAGGCAATCAGAATTACTCCCCTGGATCAACGACCCCTCTCTAGTAACTATAACCTGTAATATTATTACCCTCCAAAAATACATCCAGGCCTCTCTTGAACTCTTTTAGTGAACTTGCCATCACCACCTCCTCAGGCAGAGAGTTCCATAGTCTCACTGCTCTTACCGTAAAGAATCCTCTTCTATGTTTGTGTACAAACCTTCTTTTCTCCAGACGCAGAGGATGTCCCCTTGTCACAGTCACAGTCCTGGGGATAAATAGATCATGGGAGAGATCTCTGTACTGACCTCTGATATATTTATACATAGTTATTAGATCACCCCTCAGTCGTCTTTTTTCTAAAGTGAATAACCCTAATTTTGATAATCTTTCTGGGTACTGTAGTCCACTCATTCCAGTTATTACTTTAGTTGCCCTCCTCTGAACCCTCTCCAGCTCTGCTATGTCTGCCTTGTTCACAGGAGCCCAGAACTGTACACAGTACTCCATGTGTGGTCTGACTAGTGATTTGTAAAGTGGCAGGACTATGTTCTCATCATGGGCATCTATGCCTCTTTTTGATGCAACCCATTATCTTATTGGCCTTGGCAGCAGCTGTCTGACACTGGTTTCTGCAGCTTAGTTTGCTGTTCACTAAAATTCCTAGGTCCTTTTCCATGTCAGAGTTACCCAATATTTTACCATTTAGTATGTACTGGTGACTTGCATTATTCCTTCCCATATGCATAACCTTACATTTGTCAGTGTTAAACCTCATCTGCCACTTCTCTGCCCAAGCCTCCAGTCTATCCAGATCCATCTGTAGCAGTGTACTGTCCTCTTCTGTGTTAATTACTTTACACAGTTTAGTGTCATCTGCAAAAATTAATATTTTACTGTGCAAGCCTTCTACAAGATCATTAATAAATATATTGAAGAGAATAGGGCCCAATACTGACCCCTGTGGTACCCCACTAGTGACAGTGACCCAATCTGAGTATGTACCATTAATAACCACCCTCTGTTTTCTATCACTGAGCCAGTTACTTACCCACATACAGACATTTTCTCCCAGGCCAAGCATTCTCATTTTATATACTAACCTTTTATGTGGTACAGTGTCAAATGCTTTGGAGAAGTCCAGATATATGACATCCATTGATTTGCTGCCGTCCAGTCTAGAACTTACCTCCTCATAGAAACTGATTAAATTGGTTTGACATGACCGATCTCTCATGAAGCCATGCTGATAAGGCGTTATTTGCTTATTTTCATTGAGGTACTCCAAGATAGCATCTCTTAGAAAACCCTCAAACAGTTTACCCACGACAGATGTTAAACTTACCGGCCTATAGTTCCCGGGCTCTGTTTTTGGACCCTTTTTGAATATTGGCACCACATTTGCTATGTGCCAATCCTGTGGAACACTCCCTGTCAGTATAGAGTCTTTAAATATCAGAAATAAGGGTCTAGCGATGACATTACTTAATTCTCTTAGGATACGTGGGTGTATGCCATCCGGTCCTGGCGATTTGTGTATTTTAATCTTTTTAAGACGCAGCTCTACTTCTTCCTGGGTCAGACAGGGCACTTTTAATGGGGAATTTACTTTTATATTCTGCATTTCATCTGACAGTTTATTTTCCTCAGTGAATACAGTGGAGAAAAAGATATTTAGTAGCTTTGCTTTCTCCTCATCGCTCTCTGCAACTTCCCCATCATTACTCTGTAAGGGGCCGACACCTTCAGGTTTATACTTTTTACCATTTATATAATTAAAGAACATTTGAGGGTTAGTTTTACTCTCTTTGGCGATTAATCTCTCGGTCTCTAGTTTGGCTGTTTTTATTTGTCTTTTACATATTCTATTTTTTTCCTTGTAGTTTTTCAATACTTCTTCGCTCCCCTCCTGTTTTAGTAATTTAAATGCTTTCTGTTTGTCATTTATTGCTTTCTTTACAGCTCTATTTATCCACATTGGTTTTTTCTTGTTCCTTAACCTTTTATTCCCATATTCACAATTAGATATTAGGATGTTTTTAAAAATATCCCATTTTGTGGCTGTATTTTTATTTTTGAGGACTTTGTACCAGTTAGTTAGGCCTATGGCCTCTCTTAGTTGGCTAAATTTTGCTTTTTTGAAGTTTGCTATTTTTGTTCCTCCCTGAAGAAACGCTCTTTTGAATGACAGTTGGAAGGTTATTATTATTATCAGATTATTATGGTCATTATTTCCCAGGTGTCCCCCCGACCTGCACATCTGTTGTTCTGTCAGGTCTATTGGTTAATACTAAGTCCAGTATGGTCGTCCCTCTAGTCGGGTCATGAACCAGTTGGGAAAGGTAATTGTCATTGGTTATTTCCAAGAACCTGTTTCCTTTATGAGATATACAGGTTTCAGTTTTCCAGTCTATATCTGGGTAGTTGATATCCCCCATAATAACGACCTCATTATGATTTGCTACCTCGTCTATTTCGTTTAGAAGTAGATTTTCTATGGGCTCTGGTATATTAGGAGGTTTATAATAAAGTCCTATTAGTATTTTATTATTGTTTTTGGCTCCGTTTATTTCTACCCACAGTGACTCCACATCTTCATGTCCCTCACTTATACCTTCCCGGGGTGTGGGCTTTAGACAGGACTTTACATAAAGGCAAACCCCTCCCCCTTTCCGGTTTTGGCGATCCTTTCTAAACAGACTGTAACCCTGTATGTTAACTGCCCAGTCATAGGTATCATCCAGCCATGTCTCAGTTATTCCCACTATGTCATAGTCCTCCTCACACATCACTAATTCCAGTTCACCAATTTTATTAGTCAGGCTTCTGGCATTAGTGTACATACACTTAAGAGGTCTATGTATATTTTTACCCCCCTTTTTAAATTACTATTACCTGTGAAGTGAATATCCGGGGTTTTTGTGTTACTTTGGTTGATGTTTTGCCCAATATTCTCCCTACATGCCTCACTAATCCCAACCCCCACTAACCTCCCACTGTCCCCTCCTATGACCCACTCTCTATCTACACTATCTACCCCCTTATTAGTATTACCCCCCCACCCTCCCCCCAGGTCCTAGTTTAAAAGCTCCTCCAGCCGTCTAACCATTTTTTCCCCCAGGGCAGTTGCACCCTCCCCATTAAGGTGCAGCCCATCCCTACTGTAGAGTCTGTAGCCGACAGAGAAGTCGGCCCAGTTCTCCATGAACCCAAACCCTTCCTTCCTGCACCAGCCTCTGAGCCACTTATTTAACTCCCTAATCTCCCGTTGTCTCTCTAGTGACACTCGTGGCACTGGTAGTATTTCTCAAAACACTACCTTGGAGGTCCTGGACTTGAACTTCTCTCCTAGTTCCCTAAAATCATTTTTAAGGACCTTCCATCTCCCCCTGACTTTGTCATTGGTGCCAATGTGTACCATAACCGCCGGGTCTTCCCCTGCCCCACCCAGCAATCTGTCAATCCGATCCGCGATATGCCGAACCCGAGCACCCCTACCACCAGCATCTGTCTGGCCTTTGCTGCTCTCCTTTTCCCATCCTTCCTGCAGCGGTCATCCTCCTGGTTTCTAGGAGAAACGACCTGCTGCAGTGTTGCTGGTCCTGGGCTTTTATCCCTAATATCAGCCAAACAGGCATATTTACTAGGGCGTTCCAGCTCAGGACTAGCCTCCCTGGCACTTTTCCCTCTACCCCTCCTTACTACATTTACCCAGCTGCTGACCTGCTCTTGCCCATCTCCATCCTCCTCCTCTTCACTGACCCCAGCCAGTGCCTGCACTGTGAGGTCTAAGCCTCTCTCCAGGTGTTCAATGCCCCTAAGTATGCCAAGCTGCTTATTTAGATCCAAGATCTGGGCTTCCAAATATGCAACGTGATTGCATCTAGTGCAAATGTATTCACCCATGAATGGTTCTTCAAGGCATGCATACATTGCACAGGACACACACTTGGTAGCATTGTCCATGGAGCACCTGCTATATGGGGATATACAGTACAGTACAGAAAAACAGTATATATGCGATTAGCAGTGGTTTGCTGTAGCTTGAGGACTACAAATCAAGTTAACCACACACAAGGAAAATCTCTCCCACCTTACTTTTTGCTCCTTGTCTTAAACTCCGTTTTTTTTAACTCCACTTATACACAGCCCACCTACAAAGCAAGCCCAAAGTCAGAGCAAGCTCTATAAGAGTTTAGTTATGTAATTTATAGCACCTGGGATTGCTAACCACTCCCCTTCACCAGGTACACAGCAGAGAAAAAAAAGGGTTTAAATGTTATTACCAAATGCAAGCACTAAACAAACAAAGACCTTTGCAATAAACTAGACAGTTATTTGCAGTCACTCCCACAAATTCACACTCAGAACCAGCACTCCAGTTTTTTAACTCCACTTATACACAGCCCACTTACAAAGCAAGCCCAATGAAGAATAAGAAAAACCATAAACAACGTATAAGTCCCTAGGAGAGACAAGTGCAACACAGAAGAAAGGTGAGGCACTCCTCAAAACTAGATGAAATACACCTCACCCAACTGGATCAAACTGTCTTTCTTTTTTGATGCGTGACCGTCGTCCATTCTTCATCCACATGATGAGGAGGTGATGACTGCAGTTGTGAACTCCAAAGATCAGAAGAGAGTATACCCTAGTCTTGACATATCTTCAAGGCCGGCGCTGGTGTTGAGGCCACATGTTGTTCTCCATTGTGTGTAATGAGCAGCTCAACAGGGAATCCCCATTTGTAAGGGATTCCTTTTCCACGCAGTAATGTAGTGCTGGAAATAAATTCCCTGTGATGTGCTAGAGTAGCTGCTGACAAGTCGGTGTATACAAATAATTCCTTAAAATGATCAGGGAGAGGGTGGGGATCTCTTGATACTCTCATGATTTGATCTTTAATGTGAAAGAAATTAGCAGGCAATGACGTCACAGGGAACTGCAGCAGGCAGAGATTAGATTTAGGTTTAGGGAGCCTATGTGCCCTATCAATAAGATCACTTGTGGTTGTTTGAGGCAGGCAAAGACATCCGTAAGAAAGGGTATTAGCTTCTCACTGTGGACAGATTCAGGAATGCCACGAAAACGGACGTTATTTCTGTGTGAGCGGTCCTCCATGTCAGTAATTTTTTCATGATGGGAATTGGTAATGTCCACGATTTCATTATGGGCAGAAGTGAGTTCTGCCATTTTAGATTCCATATGGGAGGTTCTGTAGCCCAGAGAAGAAAGTTCTTGTTGAAGCTGATAAAAGGTCTTTTTTAAAAGTGACTTTAAGATCAGTAATTAACACCCTCATTGTGGCTTCTGTAATAGGAGGATCTCCCCGAGCTCCCCCTTGAGGGATCCAGCATCAGACCCATAGGATCTCCCTCCCTTGGCAGCAGCCTCTCCTGTTGTACACTGCCCCTTCCCTGAAGTGCTGTGGTGGCTATGCTTGGCAGAGACTGTTGGAGGCATTGAGGATTGTGAGGTAGGAGAGGAGGAGGGAGTACCTCTTGTATGTGAAGTCGCTGGGGAGGCTAGTTGGAGAGCTGCCAGGGATGGTGACGCAGCTGCCATATCTGAGGTGCGGGAGGCGCCATCTTGGATCGCGTCTGCAGCGGGGAAAAAGCTTGTTAGCTTCTTTGGGTTGCAGCGTTTCTTGCCTCAGCATGGTCCTCAGTGCTTCTGGGGATGACAAACCACCTGGGGCACTTGAAAAGTCAGCACTTAGCCGCTGTGAAGCCAGTGTGAGGCAGAAAGCTCAGGAGCACAGGGATCACATGTCTGCCTCCATGTGCAGCTAGCCATGCCCCCTCTCAACAGCTAGACATGCCCCCTCTCGCTCATCACTATCCATAGCCCTTACTTTAAAAAATGCTTGTCGCCTCCTATGACAATCTTTTTTTCTCCAGGCATAGGAAGTAGCCCCTTGTTTTTGAGGGGATTAAAATAGAATAGCTTCTCACAATATTTCTTGTATAGTCCGTTTATATATTTGTACAGGTTAATCATGTCCCCCTGAGACGTATTTTTTCAAGACTAAACAAATTCAGTTCTTTTAATCTTTGCTCGTACCTAAGATCTTCTAGGCCTTTTATTAGTTTAGTTGCTCTCTTTTGAAACAATACTTTGTATAGTGGCAATATTACATCCCTGTCCCTTGAGTCCTTACCTCTTTTAAGACAGAACTAAATTCTGTTGGTTTTAGAGGCAGCCGACTGGCATTACATACTGTTATTTAGTTTATGATCTACTAATACACCCAGCTCCAACAAGTGCCTCTCCCAATTTAACTAGCACATATACTGCATGCAGATTATTAGCCCCCAGTGCATAAGTTTACGGTACATTTATCTATATTAAACCTCATTTTCAAGGTGGAGGCTCAAACAGTAAGTTTGTCCAAGTATGCTTGTAAATTATTAACATCTTCCATAGACTGTAAGTTTGGAGTCATCTGCAAAAATAAAAACAGCACTATTAATCCCATCTTCTATGTCATTAATGAATAAGTTAAATAATAGTGGACGGAGCACAGAAACTTGGGGTACACCACTTATAACCGGGGACCATTCAGAGTAGGAATAATTGACCACAACTCTTTGGATATGATCTTGAAGTCAATTTTTGATCCAATTACAAATTATATTTTCTAAACCAAGAGACCTCAATTTACCAATTACCAATTATATTTTAATCTTGCTTTACTGATTTATTAACCATTTGATTCTTATTTATCTTTTAGACCCACTGACCTAGTCCTCTGATGGATCACAAGAGGAAGTATGCACCCCAGATCCACTTTATTTCCCTCTTTCTTCTTCTTTTTATTCCCTTCTGTCCCTCCTCTCCCTTATCCCCTCCTCCTTATTCTTTCTTATTCCAAGTAGGCCCATATGGAAGACCCTTGCAAGGTCCAAGGGAATCTTGAGAGTTGAGAAGTGACACTGCATTTAGAATATGCTGTACCGCATATGAAACGTCCTGTATGGGCAGTACCATAAGGAAGTTAAGGACAAGAATAGCAAAGCACTTGTCTGATTATATGTAAAGGGACAAATACGGCATTAGGAGTGTCCAGACACTTTGCAGTGCAAATTCTCTATTTATTTTTTTCAGTTTCATAAACTGTGACAAGGAGGCAATTAGAAGAAACATAGAGTAGCCATTTGGATTATGCAGTTACAGTGGGGAAAAAAGTATTTAGTCAGCCACCAATTGTGCAACTTCTCCCACTTAAAAAGATGAGAGAGGCCTGTAATTGACATCATAGGTAGACCTCAACTATGAGAGACAAAATGAGAAAACAAATCCAGAAAATCACATTGTCTGATTTTTAAAGAATTTATTTGCAAATTATGGTGGAAAATAAGTATTAACAAAAGTTAATCTCAATACTTTGTTATATATCCTTTGTTGGCAATGACAGAGGTCAAACGTTTTCTGAAAGTCTTCACAAGGTTGGCACACACTGTTGCTGGTATGTTTGCCCTTTCCTCCATGCAGATCTCCTCTATAGCAGTGATGTTTTGGGGCTGTCGCTGGGCAACATGGACTTTTAACTCCCTCCAAAGGTTTTCTATAGGGTTGAGATCTGGAGACTGGCTAGGCCACTCCAGGAACTTGAAATGCTTCTTACGAAGGCATTCCTTTGTTGCCCTGGCGGTGTGCTTGGGATCATTGTCATGCTGAAAGACCCAGCCACGTTTCATCTTCAATGCCCTTGCTGATGAAAGGAGGTTTGCATTCAAAATGGCACCATTCATTCTTTCATGTACACGGATCAGTCGTCCTGGTCGATTTGCAGAGAATCAGCCCCAAAGCATGATGTTGCCACCCCCATGCTTCACAGTAGGTATGGTGTTCTTTGAATGCAACTCAGCATTCACTCTCCTCCAAATACAACGAGTTTTGTTTCTACCAAACAGTTCTACTTTTCATCTGACCATATGACATTCTCCCAATACTCTTCTGGAACATCCAAATGCTCTCTAGCAAACTTCAGACGGTCCCTGGCGGCTTAGTGTGTTACTGATGGTAGCCTTTGTTATGTTGGTCCCAGCTTTCTGCAGGTCATTCACCAGGTCCTCCCATGTGGTTCTGGGATTTTTGCTCATGTGATCATTTTGACCCCACGGGGTGAGATCTTGCGTGGAGCCCCTGATCGAGGGAGATTATCAGTGGTCTTGTGTGTCTTCCATTTTCTAATTATTGCTCCCACAGTTGATTTCTTCACTCCAAGCTGCTTGCCTATTGCAGATTCAGTCTTCCCAGCCTGGTGCAGGTCTACAATTTTGTTTCTGGAGTCCTTCGACAGCACCATAGTGGATTTTGGAGTGTGACTGTTTGAGGTTGTGGACAGGTGTCTTTTATACTGATAAGTTCAAACAGGTGCCATTACTACAGGTAATGAGTGGAGGACAGATGAGCCTCTTAGAAGAAGTTACAGGTCTGTGAGAGCCAGAAATCTTGCTTGTTTGTACTGTAGGTGACCAAATACTTATTTTCCACCATAATTTGCAAATAAATTCTTTAAAAATCAGACAATGTGATTTTCTGGATTTGTTTTCTCATTTTGTCTCTCATAGTTGAGGTCTACCTATGATGTCAATTATAGGCCTCTCTCATCTTTTTAAGTGGGAGAACTTGCACAATTGGTGGCTGACTAAATACTTTTTTCCCACTGTACATCCACTTGGTCTCCATGATAAAAATTATTTATCGTATGTATATTGATTTAAATATTATGTTGATATAAGTACACAGGAGAAGCTTCCATCTCCATTTTTTACCTAATTTCTAGATATGTTTATATGTACACAGGTGATTGGTCTTTGTATGTTTTTAACCAAGTGCACTGGGTTCCATTTTGTTGTGAACAAGAAACAACTGTATTATGAAACGCATAGACAGAAGAATTCAGAGGGGGAAAAAAGCTGTCTGGTTTGAAGTTGTTTGGGAACAGTACCTATTCAAGCAGACAAATGCGATTTTATTAGCTTTCACGTGTTTGATTTCCAGTGTGTGTTTGTATTAAGTGTGTGACTTAAGATAAAGTGACTGTAGATTCAGGGACTTTAAGAGGAGACTACAGTAAGTCAGTTGCTTATCACTGTTGTGTTTTTTTCTTTCTATTACCTTGAGTTATCCCCATTAGTATGTGTTCTATTATTGACAACACAGGCCAGTGCACATCTTGTTAAATGTATGCAGTCCTGGAGGGCTTTGTTAAAAAAATTGCTCATTTGGAATCGCATATTGTGTATCTAAACAAGCAAGTTTAGACACTGAGAAGCATTGGCAATTTGAAAAAGAGTTTGCTGCTCACTGAGCAGGCACTCTATGGGGTAGATGTGGGGGAGGGTAGTAGCATGGAGGCGCAGGAAAGTGAGGTAGGTAGCTGGATAACATTAGAAAACCGGGTAGAGGGAAGAGTGTCAGGTAGGCTAGCCCTGATCTAACACACCCCAACAAGTTTCCAAGGTTGACAGATGAGGGGGATGTTAGTTTAGGGAGAACACTGCTGCAGCCAGACACTTCCTCTTCCACTTCCAGTCAGGGTAATGTTAGCTTCAGTAAGCAGGGGACCAGGAGAACAGGGCAGGTTAAACAGGTGCTGGTAGTGGGAGACTCAGTTATTAGGGGTACCCTCCAAAGGTTTTCTATAGGGTTGAGATCTGGAGACTGGCTAGGCCACTCCAGGACCTTGAAATGCTTCTTACAAAGGCACTCCTTTGTTGCCCTGTTGGTGTGCTTGGGATCATTGTCATGCTGAAAGACCCAGCCACATTTCATCTTCAATGCCCTTGCTGATGAAAGGAGGTTTGCATTCAAAATGGCCCCATTCATTCTTTCATGTACATGGATCAGTCGTCCTGGTCCCTTTGCAGAGAAACAAAGAGACACTGAGAAGCATTGGCAATTTGAAAAAGAATTTGCTGCTCACTGAGCAGGCACTCTATGGGGTAGATGTGGGGGAGGGTAGTAGCATGCAGGCGCAGGAAAGTGAGGTAGGTAGCTGGATAACATTAGAAAACGGGGTAGAGGGAAGAGTGTCAGGTAGGCTAGCCCTGATCTAACACACCCCAACAAGTTTCCAAGGTTGGCAGATGAGAGGGATGTTAGTTTAGGGAGAACACTGCTGCAGCCAGACACTTCCTCTTCCACTTCCAGTCAGGGTAATGTTCGCTTCAGGAGGCAGGGGACCAGGAGAACAGGGCAGGTTAAACAGATGCTGGTAGTGGGAGACTCAGTTATTAGGGGTACAGATAAGGCAATCTGTCACAAAGACTGGGATCGTCGAATGGTGTGTTATCTTCCTGGTGCTGAAGTTCGAAATAGCGCTGATCGAATTGATTACTGGAAGGGGCTGGTGAAGATCCAGCAGTCATGGTCCATATTGGAACTAATGACAAAGTTAGAGGTAGGTGGAGTGCCCTTAAAAATGACTTTAGGGATTTAGGTCACAAGCTTAAGGAAAGATCCTGAAAGGTAGTGTTTTCCGAAATACTACCTGTAGCACGAGCCACACAAGAAAGGCAGTGGGAGAATAGGGAGGTTATCAAATGGCTCAAGAACTGGTGTTTGGTTTCTGGGGAATTGGGCCGACTTCTCTGTCGGTTACAAGCACTATTGTAGGGATGGCCTGCATCTCAATGGGGAAGGTGCAGTTGTTTTGAGGAAGAAGATGGCTAGAAGGTTGAGTGTTTAAACTAGGGACTGGGGGGGGGGTTGTAATTATGTTATAGGAGGGAAAGATAGTCCAGACAGAGACCTGGGGCGAGGTGTTGAAACTAGGGGAGGAATAAAAGGAGGAACTAGTTCATAAGGAAAGGTCCACAGAAAATCTACTACTAAACGAGATAGATGAGGTTGTTATTATGGGGGACTTCAACTACCCAGATATAGACTGGAGAAACTGAAACCTGTAGATCTCATAAAGGAAACAGGTTCTTGGCAATAACCAAAGATTACCTTTCCCAACTGGTTAAGGAGCTGACTAGAGGGACAGCCATACTGGACTTAGTACTAACCTATAAACCTGGCAGAACAACAGATGTGTAGGTTGGGGGACACCTGGAAAATAGTGACCATAAAATAAAAACCTCCCATTTTTTATTCAAAAGAGTATTTTTTCATGGAGGCACCAAAATACCAAACTTCAAAAAAGCAAAATTTAGCCAACTAATAGAGGTCATTGGCCTAACTAAAGGGGACAAAGTCCTCAAAAATAAAGCCACAAAATGTGATGTTTTTAAAAGCATCCTAAACTGTAATTGTGAGAGATACATAGCTTATGGGAATTAAACAACAAGAAGAAAACAATGTGGATAAATTGTAAAGAAACCAATGAATGACAAAAAGAAAGCATTTAGATCACTAAAACGTGAGGGTAGCAAGGAAGCATTGATAAACTATAAAGAAAAAAATTGAATATGCAAAAGACAAATAACAGCAGCCAAACGGGAGACAGAGAGATTCATTGCCAAAGAGAGTAAAACTAACCCTAAAATGTTCTTCAATTATATAAATGGTAAAAAGTATTAATCTGAAGGTGCTGGCCCATTTACAGAGTGATTTGCAGGGTTATTTGCAGATGAGGAGAACGCAAAGCTATTAAATATTTTTCTTCACTGAGGAAAATAAACTGTCAGATGAAACACAGAGTGTAAAAGTAAATTCCCCATTAAAAGTGCCTTGTCTGACCCAGGAAGAAATACAGTGGTGTCTTAAAAAGATTAAAATAGATAAATCACCGGGACCAGATGGCATACACCCCCGTTTCCTAAGAGAATTAAGTAATATCATAGCCAAACCCTTATTTCTAATATTTAACCCTTTCACTACCGGAGGTTTTTTCGTTTTCATTTTTCTTCCCTATCTTCCTTGAGCCATAACTTTTTTATATTTCCGTTCACATAACTGTATGAGGGCTTATTTTTTGCGGGACAAGTTGTACTTTTTAATGCCCCACTGGCATCCAATGTAGTGGGAAGCAGTAAAAAAAATTCCAAATGAGGTGGAATTGAAAAAAAAATGCAATTTTTAAATTTTGTCCATTTCGACCCTTTTTTCCGTTATGCCATTTGCAGTTTTGGAAATTTCTTTTATATTTAAATAGTATGGGTGTTTTTGGTTGCGGTAATACCCATGATGCTTATATTTATTGCTACTTAGGTTTTTATTTTTTATTATACAGAAAGGGGAGTGTTTTAAACTTTTATTTTTTTTAATTTGTATATATTTTTTAACTTTTTATTTTTTGTAATGATTTTAAAACTCATATATGAGCTTACAAAATCTGTTTTTTAATTTTTAATTTTGAACCATCATGTGTTTTTAAAATTAGTTTATTGCTCATTTATTATGTTGGCCTGCCGTCTGGTGGCCAAAATAAGAATTTCAGCATAAATGCTGTATGTCTTGTCAGCGAGACTCACAGCATTGAAAGCAACCACCGACATTGGCTGCAGGAGTGTTGGTTGGGTTTTTGACCATTTAGTTTCCGTGATCTCACTTGATCATGGCATCTAAAGCCTTTAAAGGAAATCTGTCACATGGATTACCACTATAAAATTAAACCTATTGCCTTGTACAATAAAATACCTTCTTTCTTGATGTATCCTTCATTCTTCGTTTCTGTCTTTCATTTTCGCATAAATCCTCTTTTGCATTATGCAAATTAGTCAGTAAGGTGCCCAGATGGGGGTTATTATTTTTTCTGCGGTTCCCCAGTGCCCAGCCCGCCTTCCATCAGAGCCCAAGCAAACTTCTCCAGGGCTAAACTGCCCTCCCACTCCAACACTGTTGAACCCCGCTACGTCATTGAGGCGATGCAACTCCGCCCACATATGTCTCATCCAACGCTGAGAAATCTCATGCAGGCAAAGTACCGCGGACTGCCTGTGCCATACAGAAGCTCCAAAGGGCAACAGCTTAAAATGTGTCACTGGGCATGCGCCGGACCCAGTGACGTTTTTAGCGAGCTGTTTGCATCCAGCTGAAGGAGGAAGCGCGCGCTATTTGTAGAAAGCTTGAGCCAGCAGCATTGGATGAGGCATATGTAAGCGGAGTTACATTGCCTCAATGACGGGGGGGGGAAATGTTCAACAGTTCTGGTGTGGGCGGGTAGTTTGGCCCTGGAGAGGTGTGCTTGGGCTCTGATGGAAGGCAGGCTGGGCACTGGAGGGGGACGTTCCTGGGCACCTTAGAAAGATAATAACGCCCCTCTGGGCACCTTATTGACTAATTTGCATAATACAAAAAGTGGATTTACATAAAAATGGAAGAAGGAATCAAAGAATGAAGGGTACATCAAGAAAGATGGTATTTTATTGTACATGGCAATATGTTTACTTTCACATTGTTAATTCCTTTAATTACAGTGATCGGCCTTATTGCTGGTCACGGTAATTAGCATCAGGTCTCTGCTGTTTGAAACAGCAGAGACCTGCTGGCCATGATGCCCACTGCGCATGCATGTACTTGTACATGTATGGCACTGGTAGCGAACGGGTTAAGGACTCTATATTGACAGTTAGGATTGACGGTTAGCAAATGTGATGCCAGTATTCAAAAAGGGTCAAAAACAGAACCCGGAAACTATAGGCCAGTAAGTTTAACTTCTGTCGTGTGTAAACTTTTTGAAGGTTTTCCACGAGATTCTTTCTTGGAGTGCCTCCATGAAAATATGCAAATACGCCATATCAGAATGACTTCATGAGGGATCAGTCATATCAAACTAATTTAATCAGTTTCTATGAGGAGGTAAGTTCTAGACTTGACTGTGGTGAATCAATGGATGTCGTATATCTTGACTTCTCCAAATCATTTGACACTGTACCACATAAAAGGTTAGTATATAAAATGAGAATGCTTTGACACAGAGAAAATGTCTGTATGTGGGTAAGTAACTGGCTCAGTGGTAGAAAACAAAGGGTGGTTATTAACGGTATATACTCAGATTGGGTCACTGTCACTAGTTGGTACCACAGGGGTCAACAATGGGCCCTATTCTCCAATATATTTATTAATGATCTTGTAGAAGACTTGCACAGTAAAATATCATTTTTTGCAGATGGCACTAAACTGTGTAAAGTAATTATCCAGTACACTGCTACAGAGGGATCTGGATAGATTGGAGGCTTAGGTAGAAAAGTTTTAATATAAGTTTGAAAAATAAAAAATAAATAAAAAATAAAAATAAAAAATAAAATGTAGAATGATGTAATCCCTATTTAAAAATCCAAAAAATAGTCAATTCTAGTGGTGGTACCTTAGATGATAGTCTCTATTAGTTTATGGCAGTATGGCAATATATTTCAATTGTTAGTAGTTGTCCCCATATAATCTAGTAATGCTGATATTGTTGCAGCGCTGACTTCCAGATGGTGTTTATAATATATAGCAGTATTGCAATAGTTTGTTGTGGTTCCAGAAATTCTTATACCAGCGTTGGTATTGTATTGGCAATACTTCTATGTTGACAATGCTTAAATATTTCAATATTAGCAATACTTAACTTTTAATAGTATGTACATTACCCTTCCTCGGCAGTACTGGAGATTCTTTGAGTCCGGACTTGCGATGTAGGTCGGCCTCCCGTTTATTCAATGGAGCTTAGTAAGTTGATGCGGCTTACTCTGTGGCGTCCCACGTGGCCGCCGGCGGTTCTTTTGAAATGAAGTAAAGCGCTCCGTTTAGAGGTGGATGGCGTGTTATGTATATAGCAGTCACTTTACTGCAGTAGATGTTTCCTATTTGACTTGGCCGCGATGTATTATTTTCTTATTGATGTACAGTTTTTCAGTGAATTAGGAGTACTGTATTCTATCTCCGTGTCCAGGTTGAGGTCTGTTCTTTACTACCAAACGCGTTTCAGGGCTGTGGTTGAATGCCCCTTCCTCAGTGGTTACAAGACCTCTGTAGTGATTACCCTTATATAGGGTGTCACGGTATGTGTTAGCACTATACAAAATCCGGATTGGATTGGCTGTTCGTATTGGTTTAATTCAATCTAATTAAATATTCATTGGATAGTATATTCATGACCCATGGATAATATTTAGATTGTTCTGTGGGAATTATGAAGTTGGCAATATAGGATGAAAATGTAATAAAATTAATAAAATAAAAGTAAAGAGATAAAAATGATACAAATGAGGAATTGATATAATATAACAATCTAGAACATAGACATAAATAAAATATATACATGATTTGTATGAACAATAGGTATACAGATAGATATATAAAAAATTTTTTTTTTTTTTTTTAATTTTTCAAAAAAATTTATAAATATATAAATATCTATATGCAGACACAGAAATATAATAATGTGTAATGGATATATCAAGAATGTGTATATATATATTATATATATATTAGTGAGTGGTTACTGTATTCGTTGTTGTTAATATTAATATTTAAATATTTAAATTACTTATTGTCCATATATAGTTACATGTTTTTTTATTATTATTATTCAACCATTTTTCTATATTATTGGTTTTATGTTTTATCTATTTTTCTTGTTATTATTTATGTTCTTTTGTTTTATTTCTCTTCTTAGGTGGTTGGCTGCATGTTGGTAAGTGATTTTGTTTTGTTTTCGGATTTCGCATAAGATGAAAGGGGGTGGGGGCCCCCCAGGGAAGAGAGATTAGAGTGCTGGAAAATACAGCCTGACTCTCATGTCTCGTCTCCGAAAGGCACCCATCCCGTAATCTACTGGACATTATAGAAAACTGAAAATTTCCAGTTCTGCGTTGAGTCCTCCTGGGGTAAGTGTGTTGAATTCAAATATTCTTCTTGATTCAATCCTTGACATTTGTTTAATGTGGTTTCCTCCTCTCCACTGTTTGTGTACTTTCTCCAGTGCAGTATATGTAAGTCCTGTGGGGTCTCCCTGGTGGATGTGTTGGGTTTTTATGTACCTTAGGCAAACAGTAGAATACAGGTAAACGTTTGTTTGTTGAGGTTATATATTGAAATTCTTTCTCTGATATGATGTTTTCTTTTAGTCCATTGTTACAGTAATTTATAAGTAGGTTCTGAAAATCATCTGTTGGATCTTTTGGTATTTTTCTGTATGTTGTTGTGTCACTTAATTGTTTCAAGCATTCATTATTATAATCTTCCGTATTCAGAATCACTATAGCGCCCCCTTTGTCTGCAGGTCGTATTGTGATATTCTCATTTTTCTGTAATTCTTTTATAGCAGTAATTTCTTTTTGATTTAAATTGTTATATTTGTATTTTTCTTTTATTTGCCTGATGTCAAGTTCAACATTTTTCCTAAAAGTTGTAATCTGTGGACTTATTTCCTGCCTTGGAAATTTTGTAGATTTGACTTTTAAATCTGTATGTATGTATTCTGAGGTTTGTTGTGTGATTTGTTCAGCTGGATTTTTTATGAAATATTTTTTAAGGCATAATTTGCGTATGAATTTCTCCACACCTATATATGTGCTGAATTTGTCTAATTTCTTTGTAGGTGCGAATTTTAAACCTTTATTTAGCAATTTGATTTGTGGTGTTGTTAGCTGTGTTTTACTGAGATTTATAATTGCACTATCTGTCAATAAGTCCTGTGATGATTGTTCTTGATTGTTCTTTCGTTTGCCTCTTCTTGTCTTTTTCCGTGTTGGTGCAATTGTGTTTGTGCTCTCGTTTGATATACAGTGCCTTGTTGATGTTGATAGTATTGGTATTTGTTGTTCTGGTGATATGTTTGGTGATGATCTGGCCTGTATTTTACTGGTGTGTCTGTGGTTTGGTTGTGGTGGCAGTAGTGTCTCAAGTTGTAGTGGTGTTGGGGTGACTGTGATTGTGATCTCCTGTGTTTGTACGGTGATTGTTGTCTTCTGTTCGGTTGTCGTGTCTGTTGTGGGGATTTTCTTTGTGATCTTATCCTGTGGTGAGGGGGGGTCTGGTCTAAAAAAAGGGGTTCTATTAGTGGTTCATATCTGTTAACTACGGGTACTGTGTACGAATCTGGAATTTTCTGTCTTAGATCTATTGGGTTCTCGTTATTGGGTTTTGTCTGTTGGTATTTCATTGTTTTCTTTGAATTATGTTCCTCTATATTTCTTGTTTGTTGTCTCCACCTAAATTTTTTTGTTTTTTTTATATATAAATTCTTTTTCTAACGTCTCCAGATTCTTGCATATTTTGTCTTCCCATTTCCTCAGAGTGTCATCTTTTGGGAAGGAATTTATGGTTGTTTTTAATTCATCTATTTTTAATGTTGTTTCTTGTAAGATCTGTGTGCGTCTCTTTATTATTATGTCTACTAATATACGTGATTGTGTATATAGGAATGTATCCCATTCTTTTTTGAAATCCTCATTTATTAAGTCCTGAGCTGGTTCTTTATTCAAGGTGAGACCTTTTGGGATAATGTTGCTTTCTAACATTTGCATTAATGATTTAATTTCCCATTTTTGTCTCAGTTTTCTCTGTAATAATTTTTCCAATTCTTTGAAGGTCTCATCCTGTGTTTTTGTATGTATTGGTAAGTCCAAAGTGTTTGTATTTTGTTCAAAAGAGAAAGTGTCAACATTGTTACACTTACTCTCTAAATGGTTCCAGATGTCCATAATTCCTATTCAGGAGCACACCTATTAGGGTACTATAGATAATACAATAATATGTAATCGTGTAGTAGCTCACTGAATAGGTTTATGGCTATTCGGAGGTGCTACTAACCAATAAGACTGTACCCCTAGTCTTAATACAAGGAAGAACGGTTTTAATATAAGTTTGGTGGGCACACTCCCAATCTGGGTCCTTTTTGTAATACAATAATAATAATATTGTTTGGTAGGCACACTCACATGAGGGTATGTGTAGACAATATTTCAGTATAAATATGTAATTAAAATCAGATTTATTTCACACAATTAATAAAAATATATAAATAGAATATAAATCTATGGCTCAAATTAAAATATATAAATCCAGCGCTGGATGAGTATACACTTATTATAAAAACTTGTTATAAAAACTTGTCATGAATATGTGAATGAATATATATTCAATATACAAATATATAGATATATAAATACATAAATAAATATATAAATATATAAATATATAAACACATAAATATAAGGTCCTTTAAGTGAAGTATTGGCTGGTGAATATACTCGTGGATGGATAGGAGGTAGTTATAGTTCCATAGGTGATTATATAATAATGTGTAATGGATATATATATCAAGAATGTGTATATATATATATATATATATATATATATATATATATTAGTGAGTGGTTACTGTATTCGTTGTTGTTAATATTAATATTTAAATATTTAAATTACTTATTGTCCATATATAGTTACATGTTTTTTTATTATTATTATTCAACCATTTTTCTATATTATTGGTTTTATGTTTTATCTATTTTTCTTGTTATTATTTATGTTCTTTTGTTTTATTTCTCTTCCAGCACTCTGAACTCTCCTCCCTGGGGGGCCCCC